>PVIH01021303.1:0-30086 GCA_004025045.1 Sigmodon hispidus | reverse complement strand
ATACTCCAAAGGCATTAGCTCAACTATGTTCATAGCAGCATTATTTGTAATAGCAAGAACCTGGAAACAACCTAGATGTCCCTCAACTGAAGAATGGATTAACAAACTGTGGTACATCTACACAATGGAGTACTACTCAGCAGTAAGAAAAAATGATATCCTAAAATTTGCAGGCAAATGGATGGACTTGGAGAATATTCTCCTGAGCAAGGTATCACAAATCCAGAAAGATAAGCAGGGGATGTACTCACTCATTAGTGGTCTCTAAACAAATGAACAAGAAAAAAGCCAAGCATGCCCAAGCTGCAAACCACAAACACTGAACAGCTTGGGATCAGAAACACCCTGGACTGACTCTTGGGATCCCATGCCAACTAAAGGAACACCTAACTCACTCTTGAGAGAGGGGGGAAAAAACTGGATCTGTGAGGAATGGAGACTGAACTAAGCAGTAATGGGACTATCTGCTGCCTGCCCATTGAGGGGATGTGGAGTTGTGAAGAAAAAATGACCTAATGTGGAAGGAATGGGAAGGGACCTTGAAAAACGATATACAGGGATAGAAAGCGCGACTTCTTTGTTCATAATAATAATAATTATTATTATTATACAGTAAAAAATGTGTTTCTCAATCATTTGAAATTCTTCTGTTTAGAACTTACTCTTTAGATCTGTACCCCATCTTTTAAATAGGATGAATAGGTTTGTTGGATGTGTGGTTTGTGAAAATATTTACCATTCTATAGGCTGCTGCTTTTTTCTATGATATTGCTCTTAGCCTTACAGGAAGTTTTTAATTTTATGAGGTCTCATTTAGTAACTGTCCATTTTAGTGCCTGTGCTACTGGTATTCTGTTTACAAAGTTGTCTTGTGTCAATTTATTTAAGATTATTTTCCACTTTTTCTTCTATCAGCTTTAGTGTATTTGAATTTATGTTGATGTTTTTGATCCACTTGGACTTGAGTTTTGTGCAGAGTGATAGATATGGATCATTTTGTATTTCTGTACATACTGACATTCAGTTATACCAGCACCATTTGTTGAAGTTGCTCTCATTTCCATTGTATCATTTGACCTTTTATTGTTGAAAATAAGAAAAGTCCATAGGAATGTGGATTAATATCTGAGTGTTTGATTTAATTCCATTGATCCACTTGTCTGTTTTTGAAAATACCATGAAGATTTTAATACTCTGGCAGAGCTTGGAATTACGTGTGGTAATACCTCTAGAGGTTCTTTTATTGAACAGAACTGCTTTACCTATTCTGAGCTTTTTGTTTTTCCATATGAAATCTATCATTTTTTCAAGGTTTGTAAAGAATTGTGTTGGGATTTTACTGGTCATTGCATTAAATCTGTACATTCCTTTTAGTAAGACTGCCATTTGTACTACATTAATTCTAGTGACCTATGAGCATGTGAGATCTTTTCATCTTCCAATATCTTCTTTAATTTCTATTCAAAGATTTGCTATTCTTGTCATACAGGTCTTCCACTTACTTGGTTGAAGTACTTACTTACTTACAAAATTATTTATAGTATTTGAGTCTACTGTAAAGGTTGTTGATTCTCTGATTTTTTTTCTTAGCCCATTTATCATTTGTATATAGTAGGGCTACTATTTTTTTTAGTTAGTTGCTTTGCTTAAATTAACCCATAATTCTTATCTGTTTAGCCATATGGCTTGGTACCTTTTTGCTCAGTGTAGTATTCTCATCTTGCTACCTTATGCTTGACTGGTGAATGTTGTTCTACCTGTAATTCTCTTAGTCTGGTAGCCCCATCTATACTTCTATCTGTTTAATGACCAATTAGCTTTTTATTAAACCAATACTAGTAACAAATCTTTACAGAGTATGAGAGCATTATCCCATAGCACTTCCTCTTACTTTCTTTTCCAAAAAAAAAAACCCCTTAATTCAATCTTTTTTGTTTAGCCTTTTTCCTGACCATTACCTGTAACAACTTGTATCCAACATACTAAACAAAGACAAACATCCATAATCCATATTATAGAGAATAGAGAGAGTTCTCTAGACTATTTGTCACTGATTGGGGGTGCTGGTAGTCTTATGGGGATTCAAAGAAATTTAGAATTGTGGGCAAGTTCTCAGTGGAGTAGTCTGTGAGGCTGGCTCACCTCTCCCAGCCACCTTGAAGCTGTACTGGATACAGATTCAGAGGAAACTGCAACAGAGGGGCTCTGAAACTTTGGATCATCTGGTCATCTATTACCATTGGAGGTTTTTTGGTGGTCTGTCTTGATCAAATCTTATTTTCTTTAACCTGAAATGAATCTACAGCCTCTCCTTTTTTGGCGAAATAAAAAGAAAACCTCTCCTCCAAAGCAACATATCCTTTGACTTAAATTTTATAGTCAACATATATTCTATTTATTTATTTAAAAAGTCATATTTTCAATCCATGTATCCCCTTGTTCAAACTCCCTTCCCCCCTCCTACACCTCCCAGTCACTCTCACTTTATCTCCTCCCCAGCAAGGGCAGGAAGTCCCAAGGTCCCAAGGTGGCTTAGTTCAGCATCCACTCCAAGGACATCCACTATCCTCACCCGAACATCAAGACTGGATGAGGTATTTCTCTGGAGGTAATCGGAATTAATAGGTGAGATTAATTCTCAAAATTTTCTAATTTTAATTTCAGTACTGATTTGTCAATTTCAAAAGAAAGTGTAATTTACGAAAAATGATTTTTTTAATTTATTCGTAAAATTGAAAACATTTAATCAGTCAACAACATGAAGTATTCTGGTTTTGTTTGTTCGTTTGTTTGTTTGTTTTCATGTGTGTTTAAGATTGATTCAAAGACCTTGAGTACACACTGGGTCATTGAGTCATATCTCCAGCCTTTAACATTCTGACATATGAAAGTGTTATCTTTTTCTGTTGTAGGGTGAGAATTATGGCAACTGATAAGGAATTGGTAGATGCAGAGATATGAATTAAACCAGAAGAAAAGTAACATTTATTGACTGTATATCAAGGAAGAGGAGGGCTGCAAATTAAACAGAGCACCATTTTACACTTAGGACAATGGGATACAGCGGTCTTCATTATGGAAAAGTTCAATTTTAGGCATAGTTTCTTCTTCGTATGTAATTCCTGAGCATGTAATTTTCACCACAAGAAGAGAGGTTTTTCAGATTGATTAGTATGCAGTTCTAGAGATTAGTGTGAGTTACATTGCTTCTATTTCTTCCAATTATCTGATCCTTGCCCTATAACTTAGATCTGTGAAGGAAAAGGAAGTTTTTGTGAAAAGCTCCAGTCATAGGATATTAGACTAGAACATTTAAAAGTCTGGAGTTTCTGTTTAAAAAAAAAAAAGTGCCCTAATGGGAACTTCCTTCATTTTTTCTTTCTTTCTTCCTTCCTTCCTTCCATCCTTTCTTTCTTTCTTACCTTTTAACTGTCTTCTTTCCTTTTTCTGTTGATATGACAAGAATATGTTGAGAAGGAAAGGACTAATTTGGTTTATCTATCACTAATTTGGATTCTATCACTGCAAGAAAGTCAAGGAAGCAGCACCTTGTAGCAGTGAGTTTCATTCCACAGAGGAGAGCAAAGAGCATGCTAGTGTTCAAATTCCTCTTTGTACTCTTAGGCACCAGGAATCCCTGCATAAGGAAGAGTGCCACCCACAGTGGGTGAGAAATCTATCTCAATTAATGTTATCAGAAAAATTCTTTACAGAAGATTTCAGTGTCCTGCCGCCTGATAATTCTATTTTGTGTCATTTTGACAATTGAAATTAACCATTGCAATGACCTTCCATTTATATTACCTTGTAGGTCTTAGTTTCTTTTAGTTAATCTGTAGCTATATTTATATAATTACCCCTTTTATTACTTAATGCTGATGTAAAATTATGTTTTTGTTATATTAAACTTATTTTTATCAGATGATTGATGTAGCATCTTTGGTGCTAGGCACCAATCTAGGACTGTTGTAGAATATCAGTAAGAATTATTCCACTGACTTGTTTTTAGTCATGTTTGGTTCTAGTCTATGTCTCTAGGCTAAAACAGATGCAGAGACCAATAGTCAAATATTAGGCAGTTCAGGGAGTCCTTCAGAGAAAGGGAACAAATGATGGTCAGAGCCAGTGGGGTCATGAAACACAAGAAATCCTTCATAACCAACTAACCTGGCCTCAAAGAACTCAAGAAGACTGAATAGACAACCATCAAGCCTGTATGAAACTGACCTAGGTGTCTGCATATATGTTACATTTATGTAATTTAGTCTTCTTGTGGGACTCCTAATGCTGGGATCAGACACTGCCTCTGACTCCATCACCTGTTTTCGGACCCTTTTCTCCTATGGTTGCCTTGTCCAGCCTTGATAGTCTCCCTGCAACTTGATAAAATATGGCTGGCTAATTTCCATGAAAAGCCTGGAATTTTTCATAGAAAAACAGAGGAGAAGGACTGGATGGATATGGAGAAGATCAGAGATGGGGGAGAAAGACCAGGAGGAAAAGAGGAAGGAGAAACTTCAGTAAGAATATAAAATAAATAAGTAAATGAATAAATAAATAAGCAAAACTATTTTCCTAAACAATATATTCTGATTGTGATTTCCCCTCCCCTATCTTCTTAGTGCTACCATACATCTCCTCATATTCTTATCTACTGCCTTTCATTTTCTCTTTAGAAAATAAACAAGTATCTAGGGAATAGTAGTAAAAGAAACTAAGATAAACAAGTCATAATATGTCAAAACAAGAAAAAGAGTCAAAAATTATAACAAACACATGCTAAACTTAGTGACACACATATTCACACAAGAACAGACATCCCATAAAACCTAAAAGTAGAAGCCACATTCTATAAATACAAAGGACCTATAAGGTTAAGAACAAGCAGACGAAAACAAACGGAAAAAAGAGACCAAAAACAACCAAAACACAAAATCCTCAACTTTATGAGACAAAATCTAAAAAAGATCCTGTTGAGCTCATTTTCTATACACCATCTACGGGCATGTAGACTACCATTAAGAGTAGTTTATTTCCACAGTAAAACTCATTTGGAGGAAATTAAATTATATTTGCAGATAGCTAGCATTGAACATAGCTTCAGGATGAAGAATGGGTGGATTTTTCCATTTATCTTCTTAGGTCTTATCCAGTGCAGACCTGTGCAGGTCCTTAGCATACTGCCACCGTCTCTGTGAGTTCATATGTGTACCAGTGCTGGCATGTCTAGAAGGTCTTGACTCCTTAGTGTTCTTCATCCCTTCTAGCTCCACACTCTGCTTCTTCTTCCACAGAGTTTCAAGAACCCTGAGTTGAGAGGTTTGATGAAGACATCCCTTTTAGGTCTGAATGTTCCAAAGTCTCTCACTCTCCCCTTGTTGCTTGGCTATGTGTCTCTGTATTAGTTTCCATATTCTGCAGAACAAAGTTCCTCAGATCATGGCTGAGAAGGGCTCAGGATCTAGGTGTATAGCAGAATGTCACTATGAGTTATTTCATCAGTACATTTCTTTAGCAGAACAGTAGTATTTGATTTTCTATTGTTTCCTTGGGCTATCTAGTCTCAGGTTCTTGACCACCCAAGAAGCACTGTTCATGGGTTCACTTCATGGAGGAAGCCTTAACTCAAACCAGATATTCATTGGTCACTTCCACAGGCTTTGTGCCATTATTTCACCAATATATCTTGCAGGCAGGTGACTCTTCTAGGTTAAAGGGTTTGCAGCTGAATTGATTTTTAGGATTCTTCTTTGATAGTGTGCAGAGTATCTTTCAGTACCAGGAATGGTATATAAACTTGAAGGCCTACTAGGCACCAGTGCCATATCTTCTATTTTCAGAGTCATGCAGTTGTTTTCTTAAGCAATACGGCTTTGCCATCAGTTTGTGAAGAGACACCAATAGCCTTAGTTTTTCATAGGTCCTAATTGTAACTTTTAGTAAACAACTGGATTAGCTGTTACCATTTACCATTACATTATCTGGAAGTTTCATTATATGATGGGAGGTGTCCAAGGCCTTTGTGTTGGTTCTATTATTTGACAATTTCATTTATTTCCCCTTTATATATGTATATAGTATTAGAAGCTTCTACTGTGTTATGTTTTCATGGAACCCTTCAATGACTTTAAGTTTTACCTGTCCCTTCTATTTCCATCCCTTGTGCCCTTCTTTTTCTTTCCCATTCCTGTTTCCTTGATTTCTTTTTCAGTCCATTTGCCATGAAGACTACTGATTTTTGTAAGTTAATTTTGTATACTGCTGCTTTACTGAAATTGTTAGCTGTAGGAGTTTCATATGTCTGTTTTAGAATTATCTCTACTGTCATACCACCTACATACTTTGACTTCTACTTTTTCTATATGTATCCCTTTTATCTCCTTTATTTGTTTTATTGTTCTAGCTGAAACATCAAGTATTATGTTGAAAACATGGAGAGAGTGAAAATCTTTGTATTGTTGCTAATTTTAGTGGAAATGTTTTAAGCTTCTTTCCATTTAAGTTGATGTTGGCTATGGAATTACTGTAAATTGTCTTCATTATACTGAGACATTTCCCCTGTATCCCTAGTCTTTTTAGTACTTTTTAAATTAATATTTTAAATTCTGTTTCTAGATATGCCATTACTAGTGCTTAGAAATGAAACTAACTGTATATTGATGTTGTATTATCAAACTTTCTAAATCCTCAATAGCTATAATTGATTTAAAATATGTGGTATGTATTTTTTGGACTAGTGAGATAGTTAAGTGGATAATCTATGTGGGTAAGGTGATTGTTGCAACGACAGCTGACCTGAGTTCAAGCCCTAGGACCCACATAGTAGAAGTAGAAAAACATCAATCACAACTGTCCCGTGATTTCCCCCAAATACACAATGCCTTCCAAATGCCAGACATAAAAGATTAAAAAAAATACATATGCATGTGTGTATGTCTATCCATTCGTGCACAAAAAAGTCTCTATACAAGATCATGCAATCTACAAATAATTGTAGCTTTGCTTCTTTACTACTCAGATTTTTATTACCTTTTCTCTGGTATGTTTTAATTAGGCTGGAAATTTATAAGCTATTTTTAAAAGAAAAAATTATCTTATTTCTCAGACAAGTATGTTTATACCCTTAATATTAAGTATGATATGGAGACAAGGTTTTGTATGGGTCCTTTTATTACTGAGAAAATTTATTTCTATATAAAATATGTTCAATCATTTTAACAAAAGAATGTTTAGATTTTGTTAAGCAGTTTCTGTGTTTCTTGCAATTTCCATGCTCTTTTGACCTAACTGTAATAATGTAATGTGTTGCCTTGATACATAGAATGATATTAGCATTCCTGTAACATACCTGCTGCACAATCATGGGCAATTCCTTTATGCCTTACTGGCAGTGTTTTTCTAGTAAGCTGGACATAGTTGTTTCTAATTGTAATAATCTAGTGTATTACTTTTATAAATATAATAAACTTTGCAGTCCTGTGATAAAGCACACTGCACATTCATAAGAAATTTCTTTTATACTCTACTGAAACTGTTTCACTAGTAAAGTGATTATATTGGTGTTTAAACAGAGAAAGGGTTTAGTGTATATTGTTTTCTGTCAACTTTGCCTAGTTTAAATGTTAGTCTAATACTTGCCTAATTAGAAATATTTTGAATTGTTTTTTCTTTTTATTTTTAGGTATTTATTGGAAAACAATATTATTATAAGTGATTACTGCAATTTATAATGAATTGCAATTGAACTAATTTTTGTTGTTAGGATTCCTTTCAGGAAATTTGCTTTATTCCCTCTTTGTGTGTAAGTTACTCAGTAGCATTAAACTGTCCAAAAAAAAAAAATCACTTTAATTCTGTAAGTTTTATAACAATACCTTATTCTACTTCCCCATTCTGACTATATTTTTTCTACTGTATGTTTAATGGGGCTGTGGCAGTTTAAATGACCTCATTTTTCAGTTTTCAGTTCTTATTCATAAAGATACTTGGATAGAGCTAAGACAGAGAATCAGGGGTTTCCATTCTTAAGGATATGTTCTTCCTATATGTGTGTAGAGCTGTAGAGCTGCATAGACACATGCACAGCCTCTAAGATATGTTAAGGCTTTGTGGTATGTGTGTGTGTGTGTGTGTGTGTGTGTGTGTGTGTGTGTGTGTGTGTGTGTGAGAGAGAGAGAGAGAGAGAGAGAGAGAGAGAGGAGATCCAATTATAGTTCACAAAGGCAACTGATTTGTCAATTAAATAATTGTCACTGATATATTTTTGGCAAAAACTCCTTATGGATAAGCTGTAGAATCTAACAGAGTTCAAGTTACTGCAGATTTTGAAGATAGAACTTTCTAGGAAATTTTCTATTAGTTTAAGTACTGAGAGTATGTTCCAAATGGAGCACTAGGAGCATCTGAACATGCTCTACCAAGGGGTGGCTTCTAGAATTTGTCCTCAGGCCTACTGCTGTGGGCCAAGGAAAAATAAATGTAAGAAGTGAAAATATGACTAAGCCTGTTTTTACCATCATTGAACTGTGTTTCTCCATTATAAACACCAGAAATTGTTTAGCCTATAGTTAAGCAATAGAATATTAGAGAACTCCAATTTTGCATGTTTCCCATTATTCTCATGACATTTTTGAAGAATTATTTGTATGTCTTTTCTCCTCTTTTGCTCTATAAGACATACTGCAATGACTTCTTAGATTCAGTATACAGTTATATAGTAGTTCAATGTCACTGAAACAAAATGTAAGTTTCAGCTGATCAAGAACATTAAAATGCATGTGAGAAATAAGGATAAGAACCATTCTGGTTGAACTGAGTTGAAAAAGAATAAAAGCACATAAAAAGTCAATTAATCTCTGGTGTTATTATCCTTTGGCATATTGGTTTCTAACATTGTGTTTAGAAAACAGAAAATGACAAAAATACACAAAATACATCCCTCCATATTTTTGATAAAATAAACATCTTAAAATGTTTTAACTATGAAGATTAATCTTAATTGGTAATGTATTTGTATTTTACAATATATAATGATGACAATAATGTAGTCTTTTTAATAATGATATATTGTCTAGCATTTTATTTAAATAAATAAAAATTAATTAAAAATTAATAAAAATAAAATAAAATTTTAGTCAAAAAAACATCATTATTGCTCTGTTGTCAACATGTTACTATAGAAAATGAGCCACACACATGCCAGGACTCTATCAATAGCATGGATTATGGTTATATTGTCTGCTGGTATGTTTTGGATATTTAATATTTTTAAATTCACAGGAATAAATGTCTTAAAACCTAAAAAAATAAAATAAAAAGTTAATTAACAAAATAAGAAAATATTGAAGTAAGAAGAAGGATATTAGTGAGGAAAGGAATGAAGGAAAAGAAGGAATAGGAGAACAAGGAGAAAGGGCAGTAGGAAGAAAGAAGAGAGGAAGAGGAGAAGGAACAGAGGCCAGAAAGGAGCAGCAGCAACAGCAAATGAATAGAAGCCAATAACCCGCTCAATAGCCTTAGGCTTCAGCCAGTTGCAATATTTAGAGGAGATTGTTTTGGTTTTTGTTTGCTTGCTTTTTGTTTTGTTTTGTTTTTGAAGCATGGATGTAGGGAGTTTTCTTTCCTTGTAATGTTTAAAACTAAATTATGAATATGTAACATAAGAGCAAATACACAATGAATGTGTGTGTTTATGTGTGTGTGTGTGCACATGCTCGTGCAGTTGAGTACATGTGCATATATATGTTCTGGACAATCAATCAGAGAAAGTACAATTCTCATAAAAATTATGGAAAGAGATTGTTTTTCATAAATTATAACTTCTATAAGAGCTTATTAGGATTAATACAAAGTAGCAAACTCTTTGATAAAATGACACGTAGAATAATCCACAGCAAACACTGAATCTTCATACAACATGTAAATGAGCTTAAAACCCTATTTCTATAGTGGAATAAGTAGGAGCAGGTGAATAGAAATTATGCAAGAAGCATGACATGGAACAATGCAAGAGTGGTGCTCAGGAGCAGCAGATATCCCAGTTTTCATAATCTCATGGTAGCCTCTTTATCATATAGTGTTTCAGAGTCCTTATTTCAATCTTATGAAAACTTATTTTACTTATGTATGCAATTTAATAAAATAAAACTTGAAAAAAATGAACACTAAAGAGAGAGTGACTGGGAGGGGCAGGAGGGGGAAGGGAGTTTGAACAAGAGGATACATGGATAAAAAAATGAGACTTTATTCAAAAATTAAAAAAAAGAAAAGAAAAAAATTTTAATGTCCAGATTTTTTAATGTCCAATTTTATAGCTAAAAGGGCATGCCTAATTAGTAATATGATAAAAATTATATGAAAATATGCTACCTTTTAACAAATAGGAACTATTTTCTATTTTGTTAAAAGGAGCAAATAGAACAATAATGAACCTGATTCAACTCTTTATCTTGTCTGAGACTCTGTGACTTATCCTTAAGGAAGTTGTTTGTGAACACACATTTCTTCTGCTTTTGGAAATGGAGCTGGAATTAAATTGTGTCATTTAAGGTAAGGAAAAATCAGAAATGAGAAAGTGATTTTAGAAGCGACTTAAGTTAATCATTCATATATATGTATATACAGTTTTTTGTATTAATTTTAACTTTTTAGAGTATCTTTCCAATAGTGTTCATGATGAAACTAAGTTTCACTTAAAAACTTGTATATTCCAAATCAATAACTATACTTATTTTCAAAAATATATTTCAATTCAATTTTTTTCTGAATTAATCTGAAAATAATCGCAACACTTTACTAAGAATGCATTTTTCAGACATCTACTAAAGCACTCTAAAGACACAATGAAGTATGTTAGAAGCATCTTTTAAAAAATAGAAACTATAGTTTTATTTTTGGTTGAATTTGAGAAGAGTGTGTGGTGTGTCTTTACAAAGCCTCTCTCAGTCATTAGTTAGTATTTAAAGAAAAATCAATATCCAATTCCTCGATGAAAATATCTTTTTGTGAAGATGCTATATAAGACAGCAAATCCAGTTAACTTGATCTATTATAAGCTTATCAAAAATATAATAGATGACAACTTCAAAATGTTTTTATGATTACCACACACACAGGCGGTTAAAGTTCCATCAAAAGGACCATTTACAGGGTAGCAAAGTCATTAGTTATTTGAGGAGCAGTGAAAAAAAGCCTAATGAAATTCATACTTCAGTTAAACATAAAAATATCATGACGGTTTTCTGAAATGTAAGAAATGATGCATAATATTGCTTCAGTATTTTACAAGACGTGTGTTAAGAGTAACTGTAAGTTCATATTATTCACTGTATAGAAGAACATCAGAGAGGAGGAAATTGCTATGTAAATTGGTCTGCTATATTCTGAATATTAAAACAAAATTTACTTATGGTTAATAATTTGACAAGTTAAGAATCTTGTGAATGATGTATTTTTTAATTTATTTTCATCACTATCAACAAATACTCTGAAAATACTTTGAAAATCAAACTTTCCAAGTGCAGAGAATGCACAAAGGATATTTGAATCACTATCACTGATGGAAAACATAAACATCCCACATTAAGAAAATTATAGTGAGTAATCAAAATTTTTATACACATACAGTAGGAGAATTCAAAGCTATGAACAAAATACTTAATATGAAAACATTTTTGTCAATAGTTATTAGATGAGGATTTTCCAGATCATCACTGTGTCTAATATTCTTTAAGAAACCCCCACGTTACTATTAATTAATGAATCTACTACCTATTCAATTGTTTTGTCCTAATATATTCCTACAGTAAAATCATTTAATTCAAGCAAATATCCTTCCTTAAGAGCTGTGTACTTCACTAATTGAATTGTATTTTGTTATCACTAAAAAACAATATCTGGAAATAAAACATTGTAAGAGTTGGTAGTAAAGATATTTCAGTTTGTAAAATGATCATCTTTTTAATAAGGAAGACTAGAGATTGATAATCAGAACTAGTGTAAAACAACCAACCAAACAAAAACCCTAAATCAAAAACAACAACAAAACTTACACTGATGTAAATGCCTACACATGTTATTCTAGTTCTTTGAAGATAGATATAGAAGATTTCTAAGCTCTCTGCCCCGCCAGCCTAACCTTTCTGATAAGTTCCTGGTCAGTGACATATCCAATCGTGAAAGAAAAGGTGAACAGTCCCAGAGGAATGAAGAAAGAATGACCTGATGTGGTGGGAGGGGAAAGGGACCTTGAATAATGATATACAAGGATAGAAAGTGTGACTTCTTTGTTAATAATAATAATAATAATAATAATAATAATAATAAAATATTTAGGAAAAAAAAGAAACTCAAGACTGTTATATTGCCTCTGCATGCAAGTGCATATATGTGAACTTGCAATCACGCATACACACAAACACAGACACACATACAGAGATGTGCAAAGACTAACAAACACACATCTTACAAGTAACAAAAAATAGGCATATATACATCCAATTATAAACAGTTTTATGATGAAAATTGTATAAATAATCTTTATAAATTAGGTATCCATGTTATAAATTTCTTAATTAATAAAACTAACTACTCTAGATAACTGTTTGTCTCTATTTAATTTCCACATTTTAAAGCTTAATTAAAACTTATCAATCAGAATATTTATTCAAACCTTGAGTGTTGATTGATTATGTTTAATAATAAATCAGGTGCTTTTTTTTAGAATTGCAATGTTGACTGCGAAATAAGACAGACAAACTACCCCAGTTTCTAGAGTTCATACTGTTATGGAAATATACATAAAATAAATAAGGTGACCCTTGGCAATGATAAGGTTTCTGATAAAATAATGTTCACTAATGATGTCTACTGGTGAGTTGCATTGGATAATAAGGCTCATGGATGACTATTTGAGATGTGGCATGTTTCTTAAATGAAATCTACACTAATTCAGCTATATTAAAGTTTAGAGAAAGGAGAATGAAGAAGTGCAGACTCATATAAGAAAAATAAAACCTAGTTTCCTGACATGATAGTCTAGAGCCAGTCATTGACTGGAAGAGCTAAATGCAAAGCAGATTTTCAGGAGAACATGGCAAAGAACTTGGTTTTCTTTCTCAAAATAAAAGGGAAAGAATCATGACTCAAGTGAGATTTCACATTCACTTAGTATTTATATGGAAAGAATCACAGACAAAATTTAAAGGTTTTTACTGTCTAGTCAAGATGTTTTTGCAATAACTGTAGAAAGTACAATAGTTTTTATTGCCAAAGGTTATTTATTTGGTAATGAGAACCTCTCAGCAGAGTGAGGTAGTTGAATTGTTTAACTTTTAGTTTCAAATCTTTGAAATGTGTTTAATCACTCTTATAGCCACTATTTTATTGTTGTTTTTGCACCTTTATATAATACAACAAAAGTAAAACAATAACATACATATGTCCATCTTTTGTTAGTAAGAAATGTTGACTTAAAAAGGTAATTTTAATATAAGCCAAATAAGATGCATTTAGAACATGTTGGACTTTCTGATCAAATATGTACACTATCAAAGTTATTTTGGCTAATTTTTTAGATATTTTTTATAAATTTTAGAATATTTTATTTATTGTTCTAAGTATATTTTATTCTTCATCTCTAACCTACAGAAAAAATACTAACATTTGTTGAGCTTGCAAGGATGCCATCTCAGCTAGCAACTGCAAGGGCATACTATGACTTGTCTGAAAAAAATTGTTGCAAAGAGTTTTAATAATGGATGCTCAAAATTACTAGAAAAATAACTTATGAAAACCATGTGACTAATGTATGAGAATAATGGCTAGATCTTTAGCACTACAGGAGTATTATTGGATGCTTCAGGTGACATACCAAATTACATGATACTAATTAAGTGATTAATCAATTGACATAAAATATGGTGATTTTTAAACAAGCAGAACATTCAAGGCTTATCTGTATTTAGAATAGCTTCTGCTTTCCACTAATTAACTTAAGAATGGCTACCTATATGAACACTGATACTTTCTTCTTAAATCTTAGATATCATGTGATTCCTAGAAATTTTACTGTAAAAAGTATGTATCATTGTCCACTTTCTACATTGGATTTTATGTGAACTTTTTACTATTGACTGAAGAACATACTTTCTGGTTGTGCTCAGTGGGAATCACTAAGTACAAATCTTTACTCTTCTATAGCAGGCATGCAATCAGCATGCTTCTATTAGTTCTTCTCAATCTAAAATGTGAGACTTGGTATGCTAAAGAAATCATCAAAATGCTCCTATACGGATCTTCCCTGCATGTGGTTAGCATAATGACTGCTTTGGAGCCTCCTTGATTATCTGGTCGCTGTGAAGGTTTTCCCACAGGCTGGGGTTACTGACTAATATTGGTTCAGCAGAGTTTAGGTTCAGTCTTCTTCACAACAGGGAGTCTGTTAAGGGCACCTTTCTCGTATTAAGAAGCTATGACTACTTTCAATAACATTTTCTTTGCACTTTACTGTGCTAATTTGCCTTATATTTACATTGTTTTACTCATATTGTGATTTTGTGCAATGTGTGAATTATTCTTGTAAATAAATTTCAACAAAAAACAAAAAAGAAATGCCCACTGATAATGCAGAACAAGCTCTATTTCTCTCTCAGATGCACAGAAATTCTTTTCCCTCCTACACTTAAATTCTGATATTACAAACATGAGCTACTACATCTGGAATTTTAAGGATTAAAAAATTAACTTTAAAAAGATAATTTTACAAATATGTCTTTGTTATCATTGTTCTTACAGTAAAAATTTTTCCTCCTACCTACTTTGATGCTGTTTACTCCATTCTTATCTACTGGGTTACAAAAATAATACGAAAAACCATAAACATTATCCATCATATAAACAAACAAAAGGAACAAAACCAGATGATCATATCCTTAGATGCTGAGAAAGCCTTTGACAAAATCTCACACTCCTTTATGATAAAAGTTCTGGAGGGATCAGGAATACAGGAAAATATCTCAATATAATTAAGGCAAACTACAAGAAGCTGACAGCCAGAAACAAACTTGAGAAAAACTCAAAGCAATCCCACTGAAATCAGGAACTAGACAAGGATGTCCTCTCTCCCCTTATCTATTCAATATAGTTCTCAAAGTTTTAGCAAAAGCAATAAGAGAACAAAAGGAGATTAACTGGATACAAATTGGAAAAGAAGGGAAATTATCTCTATTTGCAGATGATATGATTGTATACATATGTGACCCACAAAATTCTTCCAAGGAACTGCTACAACTGATGAACACCTTCAGCAATGTATCAGGTACAAGATTAGCTCAAAGAAATCAGTAGCTCTTCTATACACTAAAGATAGAAGGGCTGAAAAAGAAATAAGGGAAACATCACCCTTTATAATAGCTGCAAATAGTATTAAATACCTTGGAGTAACTATAACCAAAGAAGTAACAGATCTATTTGACAAAAATTTTAAACCACTGAAGAAAGAAATTGAGGAGAATATCAGAAAATGGAAAGTTCTCCCATGTTCCTGGATAGGTAGAATCAGCATAGTAAAAATGGCAATTCTAACAAAAGCAATCTAACGATTCAATGCACTTCCCATGAAAATACCAACAAAATATTTTTTGGACCTTGAAAAAACAATACTCAACTTCATTTGAAATAACAGGACAGCCAGGACTTGGAAAACAATTTTGTTCAACAAAAGAACGTCAGGAGATATCACCATCCCTGACTTCAAGTTATACTCTAGAACTACAGTAATAGTAACAGCCTGGTAACTGACATAAAAACAGACTTGTGGATCAATGGAATAGAATTGAGGATCCAGACATAACCCAAAAACCTATGAACACCTGATCTTTGACAAACAGGCCCAAAACATTCAATGGAAAAAAGATAGTATATTTAACAAATGGTATTGGCATGGCTGGGTGGTAGTGTGTAGAAAAATGCAAATAGATTCAAGCCTATCTCCCTGCACAAAACTCAAATCCAAGTGGATCAAAGACCTCAACATAAACCCAGCCACTTTGAACTTCACAGAAAAGAAAGTGAAAAATACCATCCAACGAATTGGCACAGGTGACCATATCCTAAATATAACACTGATGGCACAGACACTAAGATCAATACTCAATAAATGGGAACTCCTGAAGCTGAGAGCTTCTGTAAAGCCAAGGAATCTGTCAATAGGACAAAAGGACAGCCTACAGAATGGGAAAAGATTTTCACCAACCCTACAAGTGATAGAAGATTGATCTCTAAAATATATAGAAAACTCAAGAAACTAGAGCACAAAAACTTGAATAACCCAATAAAAAATGGGGTTCAGAACTGAAAAAGGAATTCTCAGCAGAAGAATTACAAATGGCTGAAAGGCACTTGAAAAAGTGCTCAACTTCTTTAGCCATCAGAGAAATGCAAATCACAACAACTATGAGATACCACTTAACACCTGTCAGATTGGCTAAGATAAAAGACAAAGATGACAGCCCATGCTCGATTGGGTGGGGAGCAAGTGGAACACTCCCCCTCCTCCATTGTTGGTGCGAGTGTAAGCTTGTTCAGCCACCCTGGAATGAAGTATAGTGGTTTCTCAGAAAACTGAGAATCAATTTCCCCAAGGACCAAGCAGTACCACTTCTGAGTGTATACCCTAATGACTCACAGTCGCACTCCAATGGCATTAGCTCAACTATGTTCATAGCAGCATTATTCGTAATAGCAAGAACCTGGAAACAACCTAGATGCCCCTCAACTGAAGAATGGATTAACAAACTGTGGTACATCTACACAATGGAGTACTATTCAGCAGTAAGAAAAAATTATATCCTAAAATTTACAGGCAAATGAATGGATTTGGAGAATATCCTCCTGAGCAAGGTATCACAAGCCCAGAAAGATAAGCATTAGTGGACTCTAAACAAAACAAACAAAAAGCAAAGCATGCCCAAGCTGCAAACCACAACCACTAAACAGCTTGGGATCTGAAACACCTTGGACTGACACCTTGGATCCCACTCCCCCTTGAGGAACAACTGACTCAGTCTTGATGTTGGGGGGAGAAAATTCGATTTGCCAGGAGTGGAGGCTGAACTAAACAATATTGGGACCTTGGGACCTTGAGACCACCTGCCCATGGTGGGTGGGGATGGTGAGATGTGGAGAACAGAGAATGACCTGATGTGGTGGAAGGGGGAAGGGACCTTGAATAAGGATATACAAGGATAGAAAATGTGACTTCTTTATTCATAATAATAAAAAAAGGAAAAAAATTAAATGTAAAGAGAGTAAAAATAAAAAAAAATGGAAAATAGCTAAATAGTCTTTTACAATGCTATACTTATAGACAAACATACTCCTTAGTAGAAGACTGGATGGAAACCCATTTAGACAGCAGAAAGAGCAGTCCAGGTCCACACATTCCCACATGACTTGAGATGAACGTATCCTTACCCTCAAAGCCAAAAGAAATGCATGTTTCCAGAATTGTTTGGATATTTATGTAGAAAAATAAAAGTGAACAATTACATTACAAGATAAAAAAAATAGTTTTCTTTATGGCATAGGTGTAACAAAGAATGGTAAAAACTAATATCTACTGGAAAAGTTAATTCCATGCCTATCTTTATGGTGCTGGCTTACTAAAATATAAAATCATTAGTAGCTACCAAGGGTAGTGCTTTTGTCTGCTTTTCAGTGTATTAAAACTAAGAACCTTTAAAATAAATAATTTATTTGAAAGTAATTCTTCTCCTCCAGCTAAATTTGTTCCTGTATCCAGTTCTTCTTAGGAACATATAAGGAAGCACAATAACTTTATTGTAATATTATTACAGCTAGAATACTTGTTGTGAAACTAACTAGATGCAAACATACAACTCACTGACATTTTTGTATTTTATTGTTTTCAGATCTCTGATCACATGGGGATTTTCTTGCATTTTCTCTTTTCCTTTGGGATTTATGTAGGGTTAGTATTCTTTTCTAAAATGTGGGTAAGCCCACTCTGGTGTGTTTGTCCTGCTCTGTTCTATTTTCGCCTTGAGATTTTTAATATATTACTGAACACAGTTTATTCAACAAAAGAAATCACATAAAGAAAATAGTCAAATAAAATGTCATCCATACCCCTCATCTCCCTGGCAAGTATAACTGAATGTTTTCCCTGGCATAATAACCTCAATCATTGGCACAGGCTGTCCTCTTTGTGTGGTTTGCTTTGTCTCAATATCACCATTCACTGCCTCTCTTCCCTGAGTGCACTTTGCAAAATTATGACATATTAATCATAGGCATTAGAGATGGAAATGATCTCTTACTGTAGGTCATCTAATACCCTTTAGAGGGCAATTCTTCCTCTATTACTCAGTGATTTTCACAGTTTATTTTAAATAACTCAGAGAGAAAAGAATTCTAAGTTTCCTTATTACACAATAGGTTTTCCACTATGGAATTCACTCTGCTTTGATACACTAGCCGGTTACTAACAAGCAAACCAATTCATGACACATGTAAAATTGCACAGACTTGTAATACCTCAGGCACAATGTGCTCTTTAACACTGTTATTAATGTGTTAACAGGTGGAAACTTATTATCTTCCAACTGCTTGGAGTGTGAAATCTCTTATATTCATTTCATTTTCAATTCTTTGTAGTTTATGGTTACAGTTGATTAAAGGTAGGATTGTGAACATTTCTAGTTGTTTTAATTCATGATAAAAATGCTGAGTACTGTGTTGAGAAATATATTAGATATTGATTCCCACATGCCCTTAGCACTTATTTAATCTGAATTCACATACAAATATATGTCTGAGGTAGTAGAAATCATGACCAAACTATTATCATAATTAGCAAAATAAAGGTAATAGAAGTGATAAATTGCATTAATGTGGGAATAATAAAATGTCTAAATATGTTGATAGAAAACATGTTTATGCATAGAATTTAGGGTTAATGATGCTGACTGTTACTTTTACAGGACAATTGGACTGTTCTGATGTTGAAAATTAAGTACATCCTGAAGGATGGGGGTGCTGGTAGAATGAAAGTGTGAGTGACATAGTTCTCCCAGTCAGCCCTTGACATAGGGAAAACTCACAAGATTTTCCTAATGTCAGTTTGTTTCCATATCTCCAAAGAAAATAAGAGCAATAGAATTGAAGATCATTAAATTCTAGGAAGACTTTGATTTCTTTTTTAATTTCTTCCTTGACCCTGAGGTGGTTCAGCTGAGTGATGTTTAGTTTCCATGACTTGGTAGGCTTCCTTTGATTTTTGATGTTGCTGAATTCTAACTTTATGCCCTGGTGGTCTGAAATGTTACAAGGAAATATTTTCATTTTTTTTGTATCTGTTGATATTTGCTTTGACCAATTATGTGGTCAATTTTAAAGAAAGTTCCATACGGAGCTGAGGAATATGTATATTCCTTTACATTTGGGTGGAAGCTTCTGTAGATATCTATTAAACCCAATTGCATCATAACCTCTATTAGACTTCTTATTTATCTGTTGAGTTGACCTATCTGTTTGTCTTATCCAGGGGTGAAAGTGGAGTATTGTAGTCTCCACTTTTAGGGTGTGAGTATTTCTTTTACATAGATAGGTGTCCTTATGTTAGGGGCATAAATATTCAAGATTGAAATCTCCTCTTGACCAATTTTTTCTGTGGTTAATAAATAATTACCATCTTGGTCCCTTTTAATTGCATTTAGCTTAAAATCTACTTTGTTAGACATTAGGGTTAGGGATCATAGCAGCATTATTTGTAATAGCAAGAACCTGGAAACAACCTAGATGTCCCTCAGCTGAAGAATGGATTAACAAACTGTGGTACATATACACAATGGAGTACTACTCAGCAGTAAGAAAAAATGATATCCTAAAATTTGAATGGATTTGGAGAATATCCTCCTGAGCAAGGTATCACAAATTAGTCAAGAGGAGTTACAGATAGGTCAACTGAACAGATAAATAAGAAGTCTATTAGAGGTTATGATGCAATTGGGTTTAATAGATATCTACAGGTTCATTTGGTCAGTGGGTTAGTTAGATGAGATATAACATACTCATCCTATGACATAAGAATGAGTCTATTGGATCAATTTTAAAATATATAAAAAAGAAACACAAAATTCTCACCAAAAATTTCAGATAACTTCATATCCTGGTATTCTTAGATCATATCTTCACAATTACATTACTCTTATGATTTTGATAGGTTTTTCTGAGTAAGTCACACTTTCTTTAAAACTCAATAGAGAATATAATATGAATGAAACCATTCTTAACCATGTCTGTATGTAGTTCGAAGTCTACAGAAGACAAGTGTGAAAATAGATAGTGGGGATAGGGAAGCTGTTAGAACATCAACAGTGAAAAGTAGTCCTATGAGAGGCTGTGATCCAGGGATGAGGCTGTCTATGTATTAACTAGAAATAGAAAGAAAATGACATCAACTTTTACCATGAGAACTATACTATGTATTTTCAAAATTCATTAGAAACATCTGCAATAAAAGTAGTCACAATCTAAAAACATTGTTTTTTTCTTGAGTCATTATGAAGCATTTTGAAAAAACAAACAAATAGACAAGAAAAAAGCAAAGCATGCCCAAGCTGCAAACCACAACCACTGAAGAGCTTGGGATCAGAAATACCCTGGACTGACTCCTTGGAACCCACTCCCCCTAGAAGAACACATGACACACTCTTGAGGGAGGGGGGAGAAAACGGGATCTGCCAGGAGTGGAGACTGAACTAAGCAATATTGGGTCAGTGGGACCATGGGACTGCCTGCTGCCTGCCCAGGGAGGGGATGGAGAGTTGTGGAGAAGAAAGAATGACGTGATGTAGTGGGAGGGGGAAGGGACCATGAATAAGGATATATACAAGGATAGAAAGTGTGACTTCTTTGTTCATAATAATAATAATAATATTTAAAAGAAAAGAAAAAAAGAAATTCATCTCAAAGTTTTGTCTATAATGTAACCTTGTGGAATAAAATCTTAATTTCATTTATAATAATACATAAATCTCAAGGTTTTTGAAGATTGCCATATAAGTATGTCAGACACAGACACGTGAGCATGAGCACATGCACACACAAACACACACATGTAATCTCACATCTATCACTCAATAAAAGTACGATGTTATCTATTATTATTTATCCCATGAATGTATTTGAAAACTCTTTCAGTTATACTTACTGCTACTGTTTTTATTAATAATCACAGCAGTACTCACCTTATGTCCCATAAAGGACTTATGCAAATTTGTATGGTTCAGAATTGAAATCAAACTTCAAAATACTTCTAATGTAGCATAAATTTAGAGCATAAAATATCTGTTTATATGTAATAACATACACTGTCTTTTTATTGAAACACATTATCAAAAAGTGATAGAGGCTCACTACAGACTGAAGAACAATGTACTGAAAGAGGAGTGCAGAAATGTGAGAATATCTTTGGAGGACTACAGAGGAGAAGACTGATTCTATAGAGGAGAAATACACTATTGAATTTAGATAGTAGTGATGACATACAAGAGAATTAGCTGTTGAGATAATGCCAAATATAGGAAAGAATAAAGCATACCAGAGCAACAATATCAGTGGTAATACAAAAATAAAATTCATTAAAATCTTATTCATTGTTAGTAACTTCTCTAAGTACCTCATGAGCTCTATCTTATTTATTTTTATTTAATAACTGTTTAAGTGGCCCCCACAACAGGTAAACACTCATAGTCCAGGTAGTTTGCATTTATAATAGTTTTAATATTGACTTTGTACATGCTCATTTTCCTATGGCAAAAAATATAAAAGGGATTAGTAGCTAAAAGACATTTGATTATCTGATATCAAAATCTAGTGCAGTGCTCACTGTGCCCCATTCCTCTCCTGCTTCCTTAGATCCAGGAAATGTGTTGAGCATGTTAATGAAAACATAGAAAAAAAATGAATCTAAGTGTATAGATTAAAGAATAAGTTCTGAGACAGAGGAACAAATGACTTAAAAGAATGACATACAAGTAACATTGTAAGACTGAGCAGGTTATATTTATACTACATGTACACGCACACACCCCACAATTAATAAAAATAAGAAGCCATGAATTTGACAGAGAGCAAGGAAGGACACATGCAAAAGTTTGGAGGTAAAAAGAAAAGAGAAAAAGAAAACAATGATATTATAATTTAAAAATTGAAGAGAAATATTATGTACATAAGGCTTTTAAACAAAATGACACTATTGAAAATGTCAATACATCAATTTTCATTTAAAGAAAAGAAAAATATTTTTGCAGTGTAGTATTATAATTGTAAGAAGAAGCTTTGTGGAAAAAGTATTGTAAAGCCCAGCAGTAAGCTGAAAAGTTTTTATTTAACAACAGAGAACAAATACATTGTTGTGACAGACAAGAACAGTGACTCTGTGAAATCTAGCCTGTAGAAGTAATTTCTACAGTGGTTAAGTTAACCCTGTAAAACATAGGCAGACACTGAACCAGGGAAGAACTGCTACCAAACCGATTTGCTCACCTAAGTCACATTCATGAGATAAAATTTATGTTAAAAGTTCCAAAATATTTCTTTTATGCAAACCACATTTTGGAAACTAAAATATAGTTTATAGTGTCAACAAGGACAGAGATTATATTTTAAGAGTAAAACTAGCTGTGAAGTACTTATGACAATATCTATGATAAATATCTCAATTTTAGTCTTTATTAAATGTAAAATTATATAGAAACATGAGCTTTTATGTGATAATGAAATAATAGAGAAGTGTTGTAGAGTATAGAATGCTAAGTGATGTTAGAGAATCCCAGTCTTTATACTTCTTGGTAGAACATTCTTTAATAATGAGTATAAACCAAGAAATAAAGCTGTCTGCATTCATTTCTGATGCTGTTAATAAGCAGCCGGGTGACCGTTCACAAAGGACAGAGGGGAATTGACCTGTCATATGAAAGGAAGATGGTTTAATTAAAAATGGCCTGAATATTTTAGAAGAAATAAGTTGAATGTGTGAATAGCTTCTAAAGTGGTATTTGAAAGGGAAAGTGAAATAGCCCACAAATTGAACTAGCTTATCTTAGTCTTAAAATCTTGGTACATTTAATTTTATATAATCAAAGATGATTGCAATAAATGAACCTAGACAACATATAAAATTACATCTAATGAATCTTTCATACTTAAATGACTTTCTAAAATCCATTTTTTATATTTATTGTGATAAAATAGCATTATCACAAGGCAAGCTGGTTTATGGGCATTGTGAAGTACTCATATGTAATATGTCATTTTTCTTCCCATTTTTTATTTCTTCATAGATGAAAATATCTGGGTGTATGGGTGGAAAATGTTGAGTAGGTACATTATGAGAAGACATTATTATCACCTGTTAGATTACAGAAGTTGATTTTGTGAGCTGGATTAAATAACCTTCCTGGCTACTACCCAATTTACATACCAGGAATATATGTACATGTATGTATTGTATTTAACCTCAAACTTATGCAAAATGTAAGTTTGGCTTTTCTCTGACATTTTATTTATTCTAGTATATATACTACAGAATTTGCTTCAACTATTGGTCTCAGTATTTGCTTATTTTTAAGAAATTAAAGCTTCACTAGTTAAAATTTCATATTTGAACAGCTGCAAATTGGTTTGATTTCAGATTGCATGAATATAGAATATGTTTCTGCAACATCATACTACATAAAAGAAAATATGTACTTATTTTTACAATTAGCCAATCTGAAATATTTTAAAAGTGCAACTGAAAAAGGCAGATATAGTTTTTATGGAGCCATGGAAGAAAGATTGTTTAGAGAATACCTAATAATCCCTAAAACATATAAAATGATACCAGGAGGAAATGGACTCTGATAAGACATTTGTGTCAGGTATGCATTAAAAATGTTTTTAATCAGAACAATGCAATGGGAATATAAGACTACTTAAAAGAGTCATTGAAAGTATAAGGCACAGCTACCTGAATTTAGTCAAAGATATTGAATGCCATGAGCTAGTTCATGCTGCAACAATGAGAATGACTTGGAAAATTAGATTTGCCTTTTATTCTAAGTACAAGGTCATCTTGTATAGACCATCATCATACACAGAAGAGACACATAACAGGCTATCCTTAACAATAATTCTTAGGTACATTAAATTGTCACAAATGTACATGATAACATATTGTACATCAATGAAATGAAAGAAATATAACTGCACAAAAGTATGTATGCTGTTGCCAGAATAACATTGCTTTGGAATACAAGGGACTATATGTTTTATGGTAGCATTATCAATATTGCAGAAAACAAATGGTGAATGATAGAATTCAATTCTCAATATGTAATTAATATAAAAGAAACAGAAAATACATTTCATAAGATGTCTTGTAAAAATATGTAGTAAGTAATTATTGAGAGGAAACAATAGGATTCCATGTCTAGTCTGCTAGTGATGATCACTATATTGAACTGAGTGTGATCATTATACCATTCATAGCAAATTTTACTGTTTACTGTTGTTTTGTGTTATACTGGTAACTTTTTTTTTCAGAGCTTACTGCCTCTTTAGTTTTTTATGAGTTTTTATTTTAATCAAATTCCAAATTCTTCCATTGGTGAATTTTAATAAAAAGACCCTAAGTGATATAAGATTTGTATACATATAAGCATAACACCACTGTCATCTACAGAGGCCTCATTCAAAATAGCTATAAATGACCCTGAGAAAGCAACAAAGAACTGACCAAGAGGTATCTTCATCAGCTATAAGGAGATTAATTTTTCAATTTTTTTATTTATAGATTTACTGGAAACATTTACCAATAGAAAGGATTAGAGAAAACTTTTCAGTTTTAGGATTTTTTCTTAATAAATATTAAAGATACTTCTGAAGGTTAGGGTAGGAAAGGAAAATAATTAACAATACTGTATCTAGGACACCAGAACCCTGGTCAAGGTCACAGCTGTAACTGGTGACTTGATGCACCAAGGGGAAGTAGTACAATCAAAACAAGCTATTTGTGTGTGTAATTTTGCAGAAGCAAACAACATAGCAGCAGTTGGCTCTGGACACTCCACACAGAGTGCCCTGCAATAATACATATTTTAGGATTTTAGTGAGGAAGAGTATACATAAGTGGGAGGGAAGTCGGGAACCCTGGAAGGAAGGAAAGAAAAATGAAATCATGAAGGCAGATTTAAGCTTTTTGCTCTGCTGGTAGACATCTTGACACAGTTGCATGCCTATTTCTCCCACCTTGTCTCCCCAAGTAACCACCTCTAATGCATCATTTTCTAGCAGCAAACAGAGCCCTCGGAAGCGGAATTAATTGACTCCAGTGACCAATACTTTACTTGATTGCTAAGACTGTACCACAGATGGAGTAGTGATGATTCAATTACTTTCTAAACTAATTGTAGAAGTTTTACTGCTTGCTAGAATTGTCCAACATAAAAGCACTTGGGGAAGGGTGAGGTTTAAGTGTCAAATGAAAAATCTTTTCTAATATTGTTTAAATATTAAATAAACCTTTAGACAAATACCTGTTTTATATCTTAGCTAGTAGAAAGTATTATATTTACATTAAAAATATATTTCAAATATTTAAGCATGTCACTAATGATTTTGGAAAAATATTGACCATAATGATGACATGTATCTGATGAAATCAGCCCTAAATATCAGCAGTTTTGATACAAAATTACACCTAAATCTAGACTCTACTTGTCTATCAATGAGATACTTCTGTTTATATGTTGATTAAATACACAAATGCTCTCTTTCATAAAAAATATTTTAACTGTTTGTTTATGCTTATCAATCTGCTTATCTTTATTTAAATTCCCATTGTGTTGCCTTTAATTGTGCAGTGTTTGCAAGTCTTTGAGTATTTTTTAATAAATACAATAAAAAGTTTTAAAGCAATAAACTATTTAAAGGTAATATTCTTTTCAACCTCAAATTTAAGCAAAAAGTCAATTATAAGTTGCATACTTTTATAATACAAAATATTCTTCTGATTTTATGTGTTTTTAATCTGATTTCTGAACATCTACATTTCCATTCACCCCCCCAGCTTGATATTTCAATTATATTGTGAATTAAGTTGACACATATTACTGACAGCCACCAAATCAACATGTCTTTTTCTAGAACTCTTAATCTACTGTTAAGAAAGATGCTTCTATTTTTTGTATTAGTATTATAATATAGTTATAGTAAAGCATATTTTAAGATGAAATAAGTTCACTAAATAGGTACTTTCAGAAACTGATAACTAATTAGATGCTGCCATTTAGTAACTGTACAATATCAGACACCATATAAATATATAATGTCTTCTTTCTGTGAGTATATGGCCAATTTTATCAAGCCTTTTTTTAAAAATAATTTCTACAAGAAGTTCCCATGTGTGTATCAATTGTCATTTCTTAAAGAATAATAGACTAGATTTCATGAGTGGAGTGGGGATGGGTAAATGTCGATAACAGAAGGAATCCAGTGAGTGGGAAAAGAATACCTGGGGAAACAGCTGGAATTGGGGGCACTTGGTGGGGGGGTTGATGTGGGAAAACACTGTTATGGAAACTATATGGAATCTATCAGTATATCTCCAGTAAAGACTCCTAGTAATGGGGTACACAGACCCATCTTCTGTAAGGCAAGGCCTCAAATGGAGGGAGTAGGACACAAACCCAGTCACAGAACCTTTGATCTATAGTTTGCAATGCCTGTAAGGTGATTCAGGATAGGAAGCTAGCAGAATCCTCATCAACGAAACCAGGGAGATTTTACCCAACAACTATCATGGGAGCAAAGTCAAATATTAGGCAGGGAGTCCTGTGGAGGAGGGGGAGGAGGGATCAGAGGAAGGAGAGCCTTTATGAACACCGTGAGAACAAGACCGACAGGATCAACTGACTGGCACTAATGGGGTTCCCAGAGATCAGGGAGCTTGTGGTTGTCTGACCTAGGTCCTCTGTATAGATGTTATATCAGGGTTGCTTGGGGTTCTTGTGAGACTCCTAACAATGAATGCAAGGTTTTCTCTGAACCTTTTACCTACTTGTGGGATATTTTTCCTCCTACTTCATTGACTTGTATAGACTTGATGTGACGGTATGTACTTTTGTTTTTTTGTAGCATATTATGTTGTGTTTGGTTGATGTCCTTGGAAAGCCTGTTCTTTTCTGAAGGGATAAGGAAGAAGAATGTCTCTCAGGGGAGGGGAGGAAGGAAAACTGCAATCAGGGTGTAATAATATATGAGAGAATAAAAAAATGTATAATAAATCTTACAGTCTAAAAATCTTTCCACCAATATAATATGATACTATGAAAACATTATACATTACTTTGCTGAATATTAAAAATGGTGTTTGTTGCTTATTGTGAAAATAGCATTTATTTTTATATTCCTAAGGTTCATTAATGTATATGTTGCTATAGACTATTGAATGTTAAATTAAATTCTGAATATAGAGACAAAATACTTAAACTTACTCAAGTTAAATTGAAATAAAAGAAAAATACTTTTGCAACAAATATAAGTAAAATACTTATTTTTATTGATTCATAAATTTTTAATGTTCTGAGTTAATGCCTCTCATTTGGGGTACACTTTGCAATAGCATGTAAATATTGATATCTGTACGATTTCCCTTTTCACAGTAATAGTATTTAGCTTTAAAAAGCACCTAAGTCTTCTGGAGGATTTGTTAGACCTAGATTGTTTACTGTGTACTCCACATAGGACGTTGAGAATTTACAATTATGGAAAGTTTAGTTGATACTTCCTGAAAGATCACACAATCAAGCATGAACAAATGACAGCATTTTATTCATGTGTATTTTAAAATTTCTTAAAATATTTAGTATATTAAATGTATATACAAATGAAATTAAACTGAGTGGGCCTCTGAAGATTTGAATAATTATGTCCCTTTCAGAAAGTTCTTATTTAAATCTTGACCAAGCTCTCCCCTATTTAAAATAAATCATTCATACAAAGCCACAGGGACCAATCTTATTGTATTAATTCCTAGGACAACATGCTTCATAAAATATCAGAAATTCTCATTTCATCATTGGAAATAACACTGTGCAAAGGACAAGTTATTTGGAGAACTATTCTAGAAAGAACTCCAACATCAGCAGTGATTATTATGCACAGCAGGTATAAATGAATTATTTATCAAATATGTTTTCATTATTTCTCAGTGAAAACATTGAAGATCTTTCCTAGCACTCAGTTTCAACAATCATTTGTACACAGAGCAGGTCTTTACTTAGACAAATATTTATGGATATTCTTTCATATGAAAAATGAAAGAGCTAATGCAAATACAAACATAGTACCATATTTTGAAAGCACAAAGTGAATAATTACTAAATAATTATGCCATTTGATAAACAGTTTTCTTCATTGCTCACTTTACTTCATTTTAGTTTTTAACATTTGGTACTTTTAAGAGGGATTTTTATTCATTTTTCTCTCTAAAGAAAAGATTACTAATCTGAAAATCACAAGGTGCTTATGCAATGCAATATCACAAGTATTTTAATGATGCACTAAAAAATATCCAACACATTCCTAATACAGAACAAGATCATGGCAATAAGAATTTTACTCAACTGAAAAAGAGATTTAAATGCATGAATACTTAGTAATGATAAAATACCTACTAAATAACATAGAAGCAACATAGATAATCTATTCAAAGTTGAATGTGCAAACGCACATACACACACACACATACACACTTCGTTATGACTGAATTTTCTGGCATGGGTACTCTTTTCCCTGCATATAAACCAAAATTTCATCAAACAAATGATGTTAACACTTTAAAAGTTTGGCATTTAAAATTTATATATGTTGCGAAATCATGTCTACACATACATCTATGATTACTTCATAACATGTATTTTTAAGACAAAAAAGATACACTTTTTATTTTTTGAAAGATCAGTTTAGCTTATGAGTTTATTTCAGTAGACTCATGTGGGGAACCTAAGGTATGTGAGATAAAATTGCACAAATTCATTAACATTCTCTAATAATGATACTTATCTTTAAAATGCATTTTGTAAATCTAGTTGCAGATTGAATCATTTAGACATATCTGTGGATTAAATTCTTCATCCTTCCATAATGAATAAATTGAGGCTTTAATACCCCAGGTTATCCTTTGACTGTGTGAGATTGTGAGTTATTGAGGATCAAAAAATTTAGGTTGCTATGGCTGCAGAACCATGGGATAGAATTGTTGTTATGAAGAAAGAGAAACACATAGTTTCCCTTATTCAATCCTATGATATGATTAGAAGATGAGCATCTGTGAATAAAGACATCAGCTCTGAATGAGACTCAGATTTGTGTGAAATGGTGAAAACTTAAGCTCCAGTTTCTAGGCTGTCAGAAATGAATGAACTTTTAAGGAACACACTGCAGTTTTTTCTAACAAAGTAAACAACTGTAAAATGGCTGAGTACATGTAGCTTACCTCCATAAAGCAATAGGGCATTCCAGTGTTTCCAACTATCCACATCGCTCTTTTCCTAAAATATTTCACCATGTGTTTAGTTTCAAGTTACTTACTGTTTAAAGTGTTTATTGCTATCCTAATACCTTGCCTTTTATGACAATTTCCAAGACCTCCTAGAAATTCATGCGAGAAAGAACAATATTCATGTGCTATATTGAGCAACATTTAATGTATTTTTCTGAAGAAAAACATTTCTAAATAGTCTAAATAGTCTAAACTATGACTGTGATTAATTAGATCAAGCACAAGTACCTTCAAATGAATCTGTTTTAAATAGCATTCTTCTTCTTCTCCTTCTTCTCCTTCTTCTTCTTCTCCTTCTTCTCCTTCTTCTTCTTCTTCTCCTTCTTCTCCTTCTTCTTCTTCTTCTTCTTCTCCTTCTTCTTCTTCTCCTTCTTCTTCTTCTTCTCCTTCTTCTCCTTCTTCTTCTTCTTCTTCTTCTTCTTCTCCTTCTTCTCCTTCTTCTTCTTCTCCTTCTTCT
>PVIH01021302.1:0-30090 GCA_004025045.1 Sigmodon hispidus | reverse complement strand
GGTGTTGAAGATTAGATAGTTGAGATTATTATTACTTCACATTCCAGCAAAGACACTCAAGTCTTAGAACTCTATTATTTAGGATAAACAGCTTTAAAACAATCCCTGTACATTTTTTTTGTATCAACATTTTAGATATTAAATTGCACCTTGTAGTTGTTTGCTAGCAGTAGTTTGACCTCACTTATGTTAGTTCCTTTCTCTTTCCCACACACTGTCTTATGGTAATTCCTGTAGTATGTAGTTTTATACCTAGTTTAGAACCTTCCTATTTAGACAAAATGGGGAGATGTAGCGGGAATCGCAGCGGCTGCGCGCGGCAGCAGCAGCAGGCAGAAAGGGAGGCGGGAGTTCCGGCCCAGCGCGCTCGGCAGCTACGTACGGCAGCGGATTCGGCGCGTGGCTAAACTCTCTTTTGCTCTTTTATAACAAAATAAATCTTAGTTGAAACATATCAATTGGTGACAGGTTTATTCCGCGATAAAGGACTAATTGTTGGACTATAGAAAATATTAGTAACTATTGTTACTAATCCTACGCTGAATAAATATTTACATATTTAGCTTCCTGTACATTGTGTTGGGTTTTAGTCTCTTATCAGTTTTCTGCCTAATTGTGAACCTGAAGTATCCAGCAGGAAGATGGGGACCCACAATGATGATTTCACATGGACAATGATAAATCCACTAAGTTGACACACACCAACCAAAGATCAGATTTGGACTAAAACTGATTAGGACAATTTCAAGGCAGCTAGCTGAGATGACCTTGCTTTACAGACTACTCAAGCCAGGACTTCAGACAAGCTGCACATTTTTCTGTTATGCAGAGACTGGATAACAAATGATACACCTACTTATTCTAGGACTTGACAATTAACAAAACTTTTCTTTTCAGGATCCCCTAAAGATGCTGTTGCCCCCAGACAGCAGGAAGTAAATGTAAGAACATGGAGTCCACATTCCCAAGAGGTGGGGTAGGTGGTGTTTGGTCTTTCAATGGGTTATGGATGATTGACATTGTTTAGCGTAATTGGTTAAAAATTATTATTGGTTATGGTTAGAAAAAAGCTAAACAAGAGATTAGATTCAGGGTTCTTGTTTTTAAAAAAAGAAAAAATAGGAAATACAGATATGATGGGATATAAGGGTAGATTGTTGAATTTACTTTTATAAAGCAATTACTAGCTTCAAATATTTTTATGCTGGATTGGATATTTTGTATATTGTATATAAACTGTGTATATTGATATAAGGTTGAGATAAATTTTGTCACAGTATATATATCCCTGTTTGTTCAAGGTATTATACTTCTATAATACTCAAATTCTAGTCCTCTAAAAGAGCAACTAATGCTCTTAATCATTAAACCATTTCTCCAGATCCTGTTTATTTATTTATTAAAATACAGACTGCTTCATGAATTTGTATGTCATCCTTGAGCAAAACCTTGCCAATCTCTGTGTCATTCTGATTTCAGTATATGTGTTGTCAAGTTGAGAATACTTATTTTTAATCATGTATACCCGTGTGTGTTATGTACATGTGAGTTCAGTACCTATGAAGGCTGGAAAGGGTATCAGATCCCTTGGAGCTGGAGTTACAGGTGGTTGTGAGCACTGGAGACTGAACTCAGTCCTCTGCAAGAACAGAGTGCACTCTCCCACTGAACCATCTCTTCAGCCCCAAGGTCTAGTTCTTGATCAGAAATCAAACCTAAACTGTTGTGGAGTTTAAAAACCTATGGCTTTTAACTAACATTTTGTTGATCCCATAGTGAAAAACAAACAAAAACCTCCTCTCTTCTGGATTGGCAAGTTTCAAAATGCTTAACACAAATTAGGTCCCCAGACATATGTTCAAAATGCACTAGTATTTGATCATCTCAGCTAGAATTACTTTATTTTTACCTAGAGCCCCTCATGAAAGTCTGTCTAGGTTATGGTCTTAAAATGATAATTCTGTCTCTTTCTTCCTTTTGAGGAATGATCTCATGATTTAGTTTATACTGGCTTTGAACTCACAACCCTTTTACTTCAGCGTCTTGTGTGTTGGCATTGCAGAGATAGCTACCACAGGCAGGGATAACTTTAAAATAAATACATTAGAATGTATAACCCATGAGGCTTTCGGGACGGCGGCGGGAAGATGGCGGCGCCCATGGACTGTCTTGAGTCCCTGGAGGATGGAGGCAGCGCGGGGCGCAGGGCTTTCGGGGTGGAGTTGTCGATCCCCTCGGACCCCGCGGCTCCCGCCCCGCTGTGCCCACACGGTCCCACTCTTCTATTTGTAAAAGTGAGCCAGGGGAAGGAAGAAACACGGAAGTTTTATGCCTGCTCAGCCTGCAGAGATAGAAAAGACTGTAATTTTTTTCAGTGGGAAGATGAGAAGGTGTCAGAAGCTAGACTTGCTGCCCGAGAGGCACATAACCAAAGATGGCAGCCCCTGCTATCCAGAGCAGTGCATAGAAAGGTACCTGAGTTTTCTTCAGCTGCCCTTGACTCAGAGAAAGTTTTGTCGAAGTTGCCAGCAGTTGCTGTTACCTGTGGATTGGAAGGAGCTCAGTGAACACGAGCTGCTCTCTGACATCTCCATCTCTCAGCTGCGACAGCCCAGTCGGCTGCTCTACCCACTGGAGAACAAGAAGACACATGCCCAGTACCTATTTGCTGATAGGAGCTGCCAGTTTCTGGCCAGCCTCCTCGCTACCCTGGGATTCAGAAGAGTACTATGTGTGGAAACACCCAGGCTACACGAGCAGATCAGGCTGGCAGCACCAGATGAGAAGTCCAACATAAAAAGCCTTTTATTGGATATCGATTTTTGATATTCGCAGTTTTACCTGGAAGATAGCTTTTGCCACTATAACATGTTTAATCATCATTTCCTTGATGGAAAGGCTGCCCTTGAAGTGTGCAGGGCATTCTTAGAGGAAGAGGAAGGTGAAGGAGTTATTATGGTGACAGACCCTCCTTTTGGTGGCTTGGTTGAACCACTGGCTATTATATTCAAGAAGTTAATTGCTATGTGGAAAGAAGGTCAAAGCCAAGATGACAATCACAAAGAACTGCCCATTTTCTGGATTTTCCCCTATTTTTTTGAGTCACGGATTTGCCAGTTCTTTCCAAGCTTCCACATGCTGGATTACCAGGTAGATTATGATAATCACGCACTTTATAAACATGGAAAGACAGGTCGAAAACAGTCTTCAGTGCGAATTTTCACCAACATTCCACCCAACAAAATAATCCTCCCTACAGAAGAAGGATACAGATTTTGCTCCCTCTGTCAGAGATATGTCTTTCTTGAGAATCAGCATTGTGTGCATTGTAATTCTTGCACATCCAAGGACGGCAGGAGATGGAGCCATTGCTTTCTCTGTAGAAAGTGTGTAAAGCCTTCCTGGATCCATTGTGACACCTGTAATCGCTGTGCCCTCCCAGACCATTCCTGTGTGGCTGCTTTATTTGTGGTGCATTGGATCACAAACGCAGCAATTGTCCCAACATTGGCACTTCTAAGAGAGTCAACAAAGCTGTCAGAAAGTAGAAGCAAAGAAAAAGTAATAAGATAAAAACGGAGTCACTAAAGGACAATCCATGAATCACACATCTGCTCCAAGAAGAAAGAAGAGGAGGGAAAGGGCCCATCAATATCCTTGATCTTAAATGTCCAGTGACTTGAGAATACGGAAGATTTATAGTCCAACCTTTGATGCCATTTCCTCCAAGTGCCACACTGGACTTAAATCCAGCTGCTCTCAAAGATGTGCATGTTCCTGAGCTCAGTAATAGGCAGGTGGCATTTGTTGTCTTCGAATCTCTTCAGCTGCCTTTGCAGACCTGAGAGCTTCTGCCTCAGCAGGTTCCCTGGCTCTGTGTGCATGCTTTTCCACTTTTTAAATCCCACCTGTCTTTGTTTTGACTTCTTTTGTCTGAAAAATGGGCACACAGCATGTGTTTATGTACAATACCAGATATTAACGCAAATCAAAATCTATTACATCAGGTTTTTTTTTAAATTTAGATGAAACTACTTTTGTTAAATGATAACAATACATAAGAGCATATCCAGCCCATGACCCATGGGCTATGTATACTCCAGGATAGCCATGAGTGTGGCCCAATACAAAATCATAAACACGTTTAAACGTTGAAACTTTGTGTGACTTTTTCATAACTCAGTCTCATAGTCCTAGAATGGGAATTTTGTAGATGATACCATGTTGCAATGTCAAAAAATTGGACATGCCCAGATTCTTTCAACAAAAAGTATGATACATAATTATTTAAAGATTGGATCTGAAGATGGTGGGGTAAATTGTTATTCAAGTACTGTAAAGATAAAAAGGTTGTAATTGTTTTATTAAATATTTATTTTTTCAGTTAAAAAAAAAAAAGAATGCATAACCCAAAGAGATGTTGGACTGGAGAGCTTCTTTATTCCAGCGAAGTCACTTTGGCTTCTTGAAGTCCTTACTGAGTGACTTTAAGGTGACTTAGTAAGAACAGAAAAATGTTACCTGGCTTGATCATCACAGTTGGCTTCCTTGATCCAGTGCCCTTTTCTGTCTCTCTGTCCTTCTGTAGCATTTAACCTGCCTTTTTTTTTTTTTTTAACATCATGAATAGACACCCAAGATACCACTTAGTTAGTGGTACAACCTTTTTTCTGGAAAGTTCAGAAAAATATCACCAAACAACCATGGGACCATTTGCAGCCAGGACCCAGAACAATGGCACTTGGCTCCCATCTCAGTTCCTTTGGGAAGTGAGTAAATATCTGATTATCAGAAATGTAAGAAGATATCTAGCCAAGAATGTACAACATAAGTTAAGACAAGTTGGTCCAATTAAGTTAGGGAATTGTCCTTGGATCAGAGTAAGCTGGCACCATGTACCTATAATACAGATCTGGGTCTGGACAACACTGTATTTTTGGCAACAGATTTGTGAATGATTGATAACTGAACACTGGCCAGCCAAATTGGAACTGGCTCTTGCTAGTGGGCAGAAAGTTTGGATACCCAAGATAGAAAAGAACTCATTGATGTTTGAATCTTCACAAGGCAGCAACTATGTTTTTGTCTCTTATTGCTATAACTGAATTTTAGAGCTTGACTAAATTATAAAGACCTGAAGGTTATGGTTTTGAAGGGTGAGATTCAGGAAGGCTGGTCAGTGCTGGTGAAGGCTGAGTCTTGTGTCTAAGAAAATGTTGTCTCCTTGGGAGGGGACAAATGTCTTCACATGGCAGAGGTACAGAAGGGGGAAATCCTAGCTGCTTCCCTCATCACAAGACGCCAACCCAACACGAGGCCAGCCCTGGAAGCATGCAGCCCCTAAAGTCTTGGTTCTTAATACACTGCACATTTTGCATTCCAACTATGCAAAACATTTGAAAGACTTATGGGTTGGCTTGGGCTAATAGCTGGGAAACCATTTGCCACCCCATTCCTCACACACACACCACCAGGATCCATTTACCCCCCCCACACACATACTTTTGAGACCCCTGAGATGCAGGTGCCAGTCTCTCCCAAGCTATGGCATGCATTCTTATAGCACCACTGTCCCACAGTCTTCCGCTTCCAAATCCTGATGCTACCTAGCTACTCCTTGTAAGACTCTACATGTGTGGGGCTCTCAGGCCCCATCTTTGCTTCCTTTGTGTGAAGAGATTTGCACTTTTAAATAAAGAACGGATGGCCTGAGCTTGTTCCCTTTCTACGTTTCCACCACAGAGCTCACTATCACAGAGCCTTTTCACTTCCCGCCCCTCCTCTGCCAGCAGGAGAGTTTGGTCCAGAATTTCTCTTCAGAATGCTTGGATTCACTTTGAAGCAGCAGCAGACACCTGAGACAACAGGATGAGTTCCAGTCCACATCCTGCTGGCCATTGCTGCCTACCGCCTAATGTTTTTCTTCTTCCTTGGATCTGCCTTCAGTCTGGCATCTCCTCACTCTGCCATTTATGCCCATCTAAAATGTCAGTGAATCACAGGGTATTGGGCCCTTCTGAGGCCTTGGGGTTGAGGCCCAGTGTAAATTCCTAAGCCTTCTTAAAGTTTGGTGACCTGTTTCTGGCCATAAACTCCACGTGTGAGTGACTCAGCATAGCCTGATCTAAGACCATCTCTGCCTAGCCTCTGCTAACATACTATTGGCCCCTTTTCCCCACCCCACCTACCCCATCCTAAGACTCTCACCCCCTTCTCACAGGGGGTGACGGTGACTGTGGGAAGACTGTTGCAATAAAGTGAGTTCTTGTTTCAATAAGGCTTCTGACTCAGCATGTGATTTCCCCCGGTGGCTAGGGGGTGCTGGGTCATCTACACTCATCATGCTGCTCCAACCCCAGGAAGAGGCCGGCTGGTCTGGATCTCCCTCTGCCCTATCTACTAGAGAGAATGAATCTGGCAACAGGGAATCTTCATCTTCAAACAAATCATAACCCTAATTTTTGATGTACTTTGTAAAGTGGATTGGGATGCATAATGATGTATTCATTCTTAGCCTTAAAAGAAAATAAGCCCCCTCTATTTTTTTTTCAAGCATTGGTATTATATGGTACACAGTATGGCTACCTTCATTCAAAGACAGGAAGATAAAGAGAAAGAGTTTTGCAAAAGAATATCCACGTTTCATCAGTTTTCTGAGGGCCTTTCTTCTTCTACCTTTGATATTCAAATCACCTTCTTTTGAAGAGCCCTCTGTGGCCTGTCAATTTTCTCTCCTTCGCTGGTGACTGCTCCCATTCTGCCAGATTCTTCTTAGTGAATGGAATTACAGAGAGAGAGAGAGAGAGAGAGAGAGAGAGAGAGAGAGAGAGAGAGAGAGAGAGAGACTGTATATTTACAGCATCAGAGAATCAGCAGAATCAGAGGGAAGATGAGGTGGTTCCTAGGAAAAACCTGGTCTAATAATGAGTATTTGCAGAGATACATTGTGTAAGGAGGAGGGGGAGTCATCAGTAACAGATGCCATGACAACCGTTGCTTTCCAAAGCACTAACTTTGCGATTAGATATTGACTGCCTCTGTGCTCCCAGAGAGAAGAGCTGTGCCTTCCGAATGTCCAAGATGGAAATAAGGACTGACTAGAGCCAGCATGGAGTTCCAGGAGCTCAGTGGAGGGGTGTATGTTGAATCACAGAGCCAGAAAAACCTTTGGATGGCTCTAAGTTGGAGCTTGACAGGTGATTATCGAGAGTAGTTTGACCTCTGTGACCATCTGGGCCAGTCCTGAGGTGGACAGCTATTCAGGGCTGAGTCTCCAAGTGACAAGTGTGTACCAAGAGGCAGAAGAGCAAGAGAAAAGCAAGACACATTGATTTAAGTGTAGTTTTATGAGATATTGGAGTCCTGAGAAACAAACCTCACAGAAAGCTGCTCCATTTTACAGCTAGGCTTGATGAAGACTGGAGCTGCTTAGCTTGACTGAACAAAGGGAATGAGATCATTTGTGGAGAGATGGAAGGCAGAAATCCTGCAGAGAAAGAGAGGGTCCTGCTTTGAGCCCCCTCACTTCAGCTCAAAGTAGTCAGCATCTATGCTGAGATACTTTGGGTACCATTTTTTTGAGCTCCAGTGGATCTAAGGAGCATTGGAGTTTAGCCCCCAGTTTCAAGTCCTGTTTTGCAGAAGTATTTCTCTCCAGGCTAGACTTCTCAATGTTTGCCCATCCAGCACTTTAGCATTGGCTCGGCTACTTTAGAAGACGTCCTTGCCCACAGTGATGAGTCTTGGTGGTTCTCCTGTAAGCAAAACACCCAGCTTCATGAACTGTTATGATCGAAGGCCATTTTCTCAGTGACAAGGTGAAATGATGGAAGCACTGACTTGTCCTTTTCATCAGCGTATCCTGAACTTGGGTGGTGCAGTAAAATAGACTGAAGAAGGTGATTTGGTGGGAGCAGGGCACAGTCCCCAGGCCCCAACTTAGTCCTAGGAATTCCTACCTTCTGATGGTCACACCTTTGAGGAATCCTACCCTGAGTAGATTCCTGGTTTCAGTAGCTGACTTTTTTTTTTTTTTTTTTTTTTTTTTTTTTTTTTTTTTTTTTTTTTTTTTTTTTTTTTTTTTTTTTTTTTTTTTTTGACAGCGTGTCTCTGTGTAACAGTCCTGACTATCCTGGAACTCCACCAGGCTGGCCTAAAAACTCACAGAAATCTGCCTGCCTCTGCCTCCTGAGTGCTGGGACTAAAGGTGTGTGCCACCATGCTCAGCTCAGTAGCTGACTTCTAACAGATAGCTATGACTAAACAGGGTGTGAGCAAACTAACTACTTCAGTGCTATGGCAAATGCCTGACAGAAGCCATTTAAAGGAAGAAAGATGTACTTTGGCTCATGGTTTCAGCACACGCACATGCATGCACACACACACACACACACACACACACACACACACACACACACACACGCACCAATGAAGTCCCCCACATGGTTATGTCCCCAGTAGCTTACTTCCTAACAACAGGCCCTACTCAGAAAAGTGTCAATTCCTTGCCCAAATGCCCACATTTAATGAGCTAATCTATCAGCTAGGAACCAAGTCTTCAGTTTACCTCAGCGTTTGGGGGTAGATTTCATATTCAAACGATAACAGGATATCATTTATTGATTTGTCTATCTATCTATCTATCTATCTATCTATCTATCTATCTATCTATCTATCTATTTTTGAAATAGAGATTCTCTGTGTAGCCCTGGCCATCCTGGAATTCACTCTGTAGAGCAGGCTGGCTTTAAACTCAGAAAGCTGCCTGCCTCTGCCTCCCGAGTGCTGGGATTAAAGGCCTGGGTCACCACCACTGGGCTGTTGAACATCACTTCTAAGAGGTTAAGATATGAGTGCTTGTGGCTTCCATCATGGGTACTCTCACTACGACTCTATTCATCCAAGCCAAACCTCTAGTCCAAATGCCTGTCTCATGAGAATCCCTGAGACAACTCATACCTCAATTCTTGGCCCCAAGACATTGGGTAGACAATATGTGTTTTTTGTTTTCAGATGTAGTATCATGGTAGATCATTATACATCAATTGATAATTTATATGGGCCATTTTCTCAGTTTCTGTGGACAGTTGTGAAGAAAATAGCAAAATGAATAAATGACCTTGATGAGCATATTAACATCTTACACTTTTCACCAAGATGTCTGCCTTTAACTCCCCCCCCCATTTTAACTTTCCTTAGTATACTGTGGTTTATCTCAGTCATTTATAGTCTCCCAAACTGCTCACGACCTTGTGTCAGGAAGAAAAATCTTTGAGGATGGGGTTGATAACTAAAAGATGTCAGGAAACATATTGCCTGCCCTTTACAGCTTGCCTGTGACTTTGCAAGAATTGCCTCAGCACTGGGCATAAATTCTGAAGTTAGTGCTATGCAGAGAAGGTCATACACAGAAAAGCATTTGAAATACAGCAAGAGTGGGTGAAAGGTGAATCTGCCTGGGAGACAGAAGGGGGAAAACCTGAACACATGCAATCTGGGGACTATAAAAAGGTTTGAAGTCATGAGCTGGCCTGTTGGAGGAGATCCCAGGGTAAACTCCCTAGTCTGAGAGGCCTGGAGAGTGTAAAGGTTTACCCTGCTCTGACAAAGGCTATGAAGTTCTTCCAGCTGGGACAAACAAGCCTTCACTGATAACCCTGCCCCAGATGCCTAAGTCCCTGCAGCAGGGGCTGCTGAGAAACATGGCTGCAGGTAGCAAGGGTATGGGGCAACGGGCACACTATATCTAGGACTAACGTGTCTCCCTGAATTCAAAAGTAACTAGGTCACAACCAGTCAACCAACAGAACACTTTCTCTAGCATGGTTTAATGCCAGCACTGGTATACAACATGTATGTTATCAAACAATTCAGATACGAGACATTCAGGCATGAGGGAGAAGGCATGCTGATGTCCATTTTAGAGCTGGAAATGTCAGGCACATGGGTTCTGTTTGAGCAGGGTCAAGGAAAGCTGCTGGGTTATGGTAGTGGAATTTCAGAGTTAATTTAAGCAAAGAGGAAGCAGATGAATTGCACACAGGACCAGTAAGTGTCCTGAAGTTTAAAAGTCACTGCCGTGTCCCAGGAGCTGAAAGGTGCCAAGGACTAGATAGCAAGAGTGGAGATTCTCCATGTTGGGAAGGGAAGGCTAAAGGAGGCTTGGGTCACGTGCTCATAGCGTGGGCAATGCCTTCTGGGTAACGTGTTCATACTGTGGGCGATGCCTTTCTCTTTGGAGGTGGGTCCCTGTTCTTAGATATTGTGATGAACACAGCCATCAGTACAGCTGTGCAATTACCCGCATGGTGTGTTGATGTAGATTCTGGCAGGTTCATACCCAGGGGTGACAGGGCTGGGGCAGACAGTAGTTCTATTTGTAGAATTATGGAAACCTTGTCATGACTCCACAGTGACTACACCAGGTTATGCTCTCAGTAGCAGTGTATAAGGCTCCTCCTTCCTCTTGTCCTTGCCAGAACTTGTCATTTGTTAACTTGATCTGGGGGGAGATGGAATCTCAGTTTTGGCTTTTTGTTTTTTTTTTTGAGAGAGAGTATCACCAAGTAGTCTTGGCTAGCCCAACCTAGAACTCGCAGGGATCTGCCAGCCTTGGCCTACTTAGTGCTAGGATTAAAGGCATGTACTACCACGCTAGACAAGATCTCAGTTCTGTCTGATGGTTCAGGATGCTGAACACTTTATTAAAATATCCATTGGCAATCCTCTTTCGGGTTTTGGCTCCAAGATGACCAAAAAAAAAAAAAAGAAAGAAAGAAACAACAGTCGTGCCAAAAAAGGCCGTGGCCATGTGCAGCCAATTCGCTGCACGAACTGCGCCCGGTGTGTGCCCAAGGACAAGGCCATAAAGAAGTTTGTCATCCGGAATATTGTAGAGGCCACTGCTGTCAGGGACATATCTGAAGCAGGTGTCTTCGACGCTTATGTGCTTCCCAAACTCTATGTCAAGCTTCATTACTGTGTGAATTGTGCTATTTATAGCAAAGTCGTTAGGAATCGGTCTTGTGAAGCCTGCAAGGACCGAACACCCCGCCACGATTTAGACCTGCCGGTGCTGCACCATGATCTCCACCAAAGCCCATGTAAAGCGGTGGCTACATAAAGACAGAAGGAAAAAACACCTTGGAAAAATAAAATGGAGCTTATACTTTAAAAAAAAAATCCATTGGCAAGCTTGTATGCTCTCTCTTTTTGTGTGTGTGCACACTCATGTGTGTACATAGTACGCCCATGCATATGAATGCTGTATGCACATATCTGTGTGCATGTGTGCAGAATCTACAGAGGACTTTGGTCGTCCTATCCCCCACTCTCTGCCTTGCTCCCTTGAGACAGGACCTCTCACTGAACCTGGAGCAAGGCTTGTAGCCAGCAAGCTCAGCGATCCTCCTGTCTCCACGGCCACAGAACCAAGGCTACAGAAAGGTACAGCCACACCTGGCTATCATGGTCCTGGAGGGCTGAAAGCAGGGCCTCAAGTTAGCACAGTAAGTGCTTTTAGCCACAGGGACACTCCCTAGCAACATATACTTCTTTAGAGAACACTCCATTCAGTCTGTTAGCCCATTTATTGATTGCATGGCTTAGTTTTAATGTTCTTTTGTTATGCAGGGTTTTTTTTCCTCTAGATATCAACCTCATATCTGATAGTCAGCAAACGTCTCCTCTCCCTATTGCAGGCTGCCTCTGCACCTGGCGATGGTCTCCTAGCCTTTAGGCAGCTGCCAAGTCAGTCACAGTCTCTGCATTAGTGAGACCAACTCACATGGTGAAAGGTTAGTTACACTTCAGTTCTTTCTTCCAGGCTGGAAATAATCCAGAATTCATAGAGGAGGACCTTTCTTCTCACCCTACAGTCCTGGCTGTGAGTGGCACATAGTCCTACCAGTTTTGTGTCATAAATCCAAAGGCATCTTTTCAATCTCTGTGACCTTATCAAATCAAACCAGCTGTTTCTGCCATTGAGTTGAAGTGTGTGCAGCAGTCCCTACAGAAAGAACTCACACTCTTATGGAGGCAAAAATCAAAATAGAAAATGTTAAGGTAAACCCTCTCATTGGCTTAGTGAGACCCTCACACCCCTTCTGCTCTCAGGTCCCATTCTGGAACATTCTCTCATCTGTTGCCTCACCCTTGGGAGCTGGGGTATCTGCCTGTGCATTCCCTTACCCAGTTGGGGGCAGGGACCAGTCATGATGACTCCACCCATTTTCCTTCCCAAAGCTCAGCACAGCATAGACTTGCAGAATCTACCTCTAAGGATCTGTAATCCACTGAGTGTAAATAAATGCCAGGTTGGTCCTGTTTACGTAGTGACATGTACTTGCCTCCTTTGCTTGGCTTTTCAGGACTCTGGTTGAGCAACCATAGCCCGGGCTCGCAGGCTTCACAAATGGCACACTAGCTCCTTGTCAGGCAAAGCACTCTTGAAGCCCTGAAGAATAGCAGAGTAGGCACACAGGTATTAACCCATACTCCTTTGGAGTAAACAGCCTCCAATCACTTGTACTTCTTTATGGAAATTAAGATGATGATTACTGGAAGTGGCAACATTTCACTATGATTAGTCTCTAATAATGCTCAGCTGGGCACAGCGGACTCTGAATACCAACCTGGAAAATGGCCACTTGATTATTCTTTTGTCAAAGCATTTAAAAAAAAGTTTTATGGAGCTGTCTTTAAGTGCAGGCATACAGCTTGCTTGGGGTTCTGTTTTAGATGTTTGAAATTCAAATGGCAACGCTGTATGAACTCCACTGATAGAAATGTAAATAAGTTAGTAAGTGAAGCCTCTGGGGTTCAGTGATTGATTTCTGAGTTGGGGTTATTATTGCTATGATGGAATAATATGATCAAAAGCAACTCACAGAGGAAAGGGTTTGTTTGGCTTACACTTCCAATCACTGTTCATTACTAAAGTCAAAGCAGGAACTTAAACATGACAGGAACCTGGAGGCAGGACCTGATGCGGAGGCCAGGGAGGAGTGCTGCTTACTGGTTTGCTCCTCATGGCTTGCTCAGCTTGCTTTCTTATGGAATCCAGGACCATTGGTCCAGGATGACATCACCCATAATGGGCTGAGTCCTTCAACATCAATCACTAATTAAGCAGTGATTCTCAGTCTGTGGGTTGTGACCCCCTTTGGGGATCTAATGACCTTTACACAGGACTCACATTTCAGGTATTACATTTTGATTTATAACAGTAGCCAAATTACAGTTATGAAGTAGCAATGGAAATAATTTTATGGTTGGGGTCACCACAATATGGTGAACTGTATTAAAGGGTTACAGCCTTAGGAAGGTTGAGAACTGCTGCCTCCAGGCTTGCCTGCAGCCTGAACTTATGGGAGCATTTTCGCAGCTGAGGCTCCCTTCTCTCAGATGATCTAGTTTGTATCAAGCTGACAAAAACCAGTCTGCACAGTTCCTTTGGCAAATTACTCTGAGAATGAGATACTCCCTGATATCCTGACCACCTCAGATCCTGAAACCAAGGAAGAACAGTGCTCTCTCTCTCTCTCTTCCTGTGTTTGTGCCATCCCAGTGATTTTCATGGCACTAGAGCAAAGGTGAAAGCAATGTGTTGTTGCCATCAGCTTTAATTCCACCCACCCTTAGGATCACAAGGCTAGGGTGCAGCCTGGGTCTTTCAAATGACCCTATATATGCAAATCATGGAGAGTCCACTATCTGTATAAAAAACAGATTTTAAAGCTCATTTAGTTACTATAAGGGGCAGTAACTAGTCACCCTATTTAGCCTACATATTGGCCAGGATATTGTTAAAAACAGTCAAACTAGAAAAAAACATCGTAGCACAGTTAGATTGCCAGTCTTTCAGGGTTCAGGCATGCTGTAGGAGTCCTGTGTCATTTCTTAGTCTCTGTAGCTACCAGCACATGGCTAGCCCCTTGCACAGGTGGAAAACTCTTCAGGATAACCTAGGTAGCAGAGTCTCAACTTGGAAAACATAAATTGATGCTTTTATCTATGTTTACTAACAGATTGCCAAAATAAAATAAAGGAAAAAGAAAAGTAAGAAATAAGATAAGAAGATTCCTTCAAAAAATGAATTTCAAGAAGGCCAGCAAGATGGCTCAGTGGGCAAAGGGGCTTGCAGCCAACCTTAATGACTGGAGTTCAATCCCCAAGGTCCCACATGATAGGAGGTGAGAACTAACACCCTGACTTTCACACTCACATCATGGCAGGGATACCCATGCATCCTGCAACCCCTAGCCCAAAATGAAATTTAAAAAGTAAAGTTAGTTCCTAGGCTGGAAAGATGGCTCAGTGGTTAGCAGTACTTGCTGCCCTTACAAAGGAGTATAGTTGGGTTCCCAGCACCCAGCTTGGGCAGCTCACATCTGTCATTTTAACTTCCAGGGGACCCGGCACCCTTTTTGCCTCTGCAGGCACTTGTACTCATGTGCACATTACCTCCCCCCTACAAAGACATGATTAAAAATGAAATAATTAAAAAGTCAGTGTTTCCCCACATTGAAAATGTTGTATTTATGTGTCAATATTTGCAATTCCATGCCATTTATTAAAAAGATAAATATATGATCCTTGTTTTGCTTGAAGAGCAGGTGTCTTGTTTTTGTTTAAAAGAACTCTGTAAGTGGGTTTAAGATATACTCTGTAAGTGTATAATAATAGTATATCTTGGTGTTTATATCTGCATATTCCAAGGAGGAGACTAAGTAAGGCCAGCAATTGAACCTCAAAGGGTTCCCATCCTCCCCCAAAAGAACCACAGGGTTGACTTACATCATCATGATGGTTAATTAGTCACTTAGAAATCACACCTGGATGTGAGACAGGGTTGTAGCTGCTTTCACATAGGAGGCTTCAGGTCCGAAGGTCCACTGAGCCCCAGGCCCACCAAGCCGTAGCCTCTGCTGATCTCTGCCTTTCTCCATGACCCAGGACTGAACCCATTTCCTCTCCTCTCCCATCTGTTTATAGTGTGATAATACATAGCCACACAGCATAAGCTTTTCTGTTGGTCACCTCTCCTGACACTTTGACAAATTCCCAAGGACAGCTTGAAGGGCAGTTACTTATTTTGACTTAGGATTTTAAAGTTTGAATCTGCAGCTCTTGGCTCTGTTGATCCTGGGTCTGTGGTGAGACAGAGCGTCCTGGTTAGGAGCAGAATGTGGCGAAGCTGCTCCTTCATGGTGATAGGATGCAAAAAGGGAATGCCTATTAGCAGAATGCATTCTTCCCCTTTACGTCATCTGCACCTGCAGCATCTGGGATGGAGCCACCCCCACACACAAAGCAGGTCTTTCCCCTTTAGTAGAAACTTTCTGGAAATGCCTTAGATACACCACTGTAACCCCAATCTAATGACGTCGACAAGATCAGCAGCCGCAGTAACCGGTTCCATGGTACTGCTTATATTCACAGTAACTGAAATCATCACCTACTTCTAAAACTTCTCCAGAAACCCTGTCTCTGTTGGACATCTTCCCAGTCTCCACTTCCCCAAGACCCGAGTCATATTTGTTACTCTTTTTTTCTCTATAAATTTGCCTAATTCTTAAAAACTTTTTAAACATTTATTTATTTAGCATGTTGGGGTGGACACTGTGTGGAGCTTCTGTCCTCAGCCTCAGCAGCAAACCTCTGCTGACAGAGCCATCTCCCTGGCCCTGTGTTCTCCTGCTCATAAGAATTCTTGAAAGTGGGATTATGCAGTGTTATCCTTCATGTTCCTGGTTTTTCCCTATCACGACATTCTGAGTTAATCCAAAATACAGCATGTATGAAAATACTACTTCTTTTTGTGACTGGGGAACATCCTGTTATTTTTACACCATGTTTTATTACCCACTTATATGTTAATGATCCTTCAGCTATTCCTCTAATTAGTCTTGTTAAAAAAAAAAAAAAAAGACATAAAATGGGTTTAGAGAGATCATGCAGCTGATAAGAGCACTCGCTGATCTTCCAGACCAGCCAAGTTCAGTTCCCAGCACCTAAGGCAGGTGACCTCAGGGGATCTCACATCCTTTTTTGGCTTCTCTGGCACTCTTATGCACATTCATATGCGTGCACACACATTAAAATAAATATTTTAAAGACAGAATAATTCTTGTATTTTTCTTGTTTTAAATAATTTTATATTTGGACAAAGATTGCATTTGAGATTGCCTAATTCAATCATCTCCTTACCAGAGGGGAAACTGAGGCATTTGCTTTAAGGGCCATTCTACTACTAAAATAAAGCTGGAATCTTTTTCTGCCATTTCTTTTCAAACAGCAGCAAATGATAAATGAGTGTCAATTTCACCAGACAACCTTTTCCCCAAGACAAGAACCGTGTCCTCCATAGCAAAATACAAGTATAGATCTAACAGTCTCTTTGAAAGTGGGCTCCTTCTTTTGAGTAGGGTCTTAATTTAGTGACATTTGTAATGAATATAAAAAAAGGAGAAGTGACTGTATACATTTTTGAAGACGAAGCCATAAAAGGGGCCAAGGCTCCTGCCCGCTGCTCAGGTCAGTCTAGATTTCCTGCCCTATGAGGACATTCTCAAAGTCACTACTGGTGCCCACAGGACAGGGAACTCAAGCTTCTGGCCACTGCCAGTCCATTAGCATCTCAGAACCAATCCTCCAATCCCACCCAAGCTTCCGTATGATCTCTGCTCAACTGCAGGAGCACAGATTCATGAAAGACCCGGAGAAGAATCCCCACTGAATCATTCTCAGTCTTCACCCTTAGGTAAATGATGCAAGAATCAGAGTTTGTTGTTTGGAGTGGCTAAATTTGGGGATCATTTCTTAGCAATAAAAACTACCATGCTCTGTCTTTGCTGGCTTCATGCATACCCTTCACAGAGGGCCCTCTAATACTCGGTAGTGAACCTTCCTTTTTTGTGCTGCTAAGGACTGAGCCCGGGCCTTGTACATGTGAGTCACTCTTATCCCTAGCCCCACAGCATATGTTCTTAGGGCAATGTCTCACTTGTTTATTTATTATTACCGTGTATTGTGTATGATGTGGAGGGTGTTTGTGACATGGCACTTAAGTCAGAGAACAAGTCTGTGGAGTCAGATCTTTCTCTCCACCCTTTGTGGGTTCTGTAGCCAAGCTCAGGTTGTCCTGAACTTGCATGGTGATTTACACTCTGAGTAATCTCATAGGCAATAACATATTAATACAAAACTTCTAATATATTTGCTGTGTTTGTGTAACAGATGTTTTGAAATATAATTCACATAATATAAAACTGGAAAATCAGAAAAAAGTGTCAATTCCTTCAGAAAAAAATGTCTCAATTCCTCTATTACACAAAACCTGCTATTTTTTCCCGCCTTACAGTGTACCTGCACACAGGGTCCATGATGACATTCAACTACCAGCACTGCCGAGCTCTGGACTTTGAACCATCACAAGCAGAGGCCCAATGGCTTACATAGTTTTAGAAAGATTGCTTTTATTTTGTCCCTCAAATCTGGAACAGTCATGAGGTAATAAAGGGATGAGTTCACAAGTTAATAGACAAGGTAAAACACATTTGGAAAAAATTAACATTAATATTTTAAATCTGGGTTATGAATCTTTTCTTTTTGAATAAAACATGAAAATCCATAGAGACCGAGCCTGAGGCCTATGTCATTCTGTTTGTTTTATTACATGGACTTTCCAGGCATTCTTTCATTACCTTCTCAAAGTCCTCTTTAATCCATTCATGTGTTAACATTCCAAAGACTGGGACTGAGAGCAGCTGCTCAGAGAGTAATGTGGAAATTTCAAATAGGTGTTAGGATGTAGTAACCTTCTGTCTCAGAATACTAAGGGCCACCTTTAGCTGAGGGTCAGAAGGAGCATCCAGTCATATCAGTCAGACTCTGCCATAGGCTCCGAGTGAGAGGTGGTCTGATGACCAGCTATTTGCCAGCCCAGTTAAGTAAAGGTTGGTAAAAGATGTCATTAGCTTTAGCACCATTTTCTTGCAATATTCTTATCACAATAAAATACAGAATATTAATGACCAGGAAATACTGCTACCTAACTGAAGATGGCTGTACATAAGAGCCTGTGTCATACTATCTGGTAGTTTTAATTTCTAGTGCTTGATGAAGAACTGAAATGGAGATTGTTGGCAAAAAAGAGTACCTAGGAAAAAGTATTCTCTCTTGTCCCTCTGGAGAGGACATCACAACCTACCTTGCCATGTGGGCCAGTGACTGTCCAGATATACAGATCTTGCTCCTGCCAGGACAGAGAGGACAGTTCAAGCAGGCTAGCAAAGGCTGGAGGATATTTATACTGCCGCTATAGTTAGTCACTGGACTAGTATCTTTCATGGTGAGTCCTACCCACTTTTTCAGTCCAGTCATTCATTTTTAAAAAGTACTGGGTGGCTATTATATCCCAGACCCTGTCATAGGCATTGGTGGAACATGATTTTGCATCTATCTGGGTTTGACACTCTCTGAGGCTAATCTGGATGGAGTCACATTGGTAGATCTAAGAGGGTCTGAGAAGGGTTGAAGGTCTATTTGTGTACCCTCATTCTTCAACCCCATAACTCCAATACAAGGCAGTGAAACAGAAAGAAAGGAATAAGTATGGTGTCCCCTCTGCTTTACCAAGGCCAACACATCAAACATCAGCCACTTCCTTTCTCAAACTGCCCCTTTCATTATCTCAGGACAAAGATGGTTTCCTGGCCTTTCTTCTCAGTGCTTGAGAAAGTACCATAGATCATGGAGTATTGGGAGACGCAGCCACCATCTTGCTAAATTCCGCACGTCTTTAGTATATGTCATTGACCCACATAACTGCCATGAGTAAGGTCACAGAATTACTGGCCCATCTTCTTGGGTCAGGGCTTGGGACTATCCCAGAGCTCAGATGCCTGGAGTAGAGAGGAAAGTGACCCCAGGCACAGGACAGTGAGTCTAAAGGCCTGACAGGAATAGAGCCACACACACGCTGGGGTAGCAGAAAGACAGAATGAGCAATAGTGGATGGGGATAAGAGGATAAAAACACATTCAGTTATTGTGCAAACCCAAACCAAGGCATAGACATTCCTCTATGCTAGTTTACTGCAATGGGCTTTATGCTCCACAGCGAGATGAGGGAGGGAGGGTTAGCTGACAGGCCATGGATGTGGAAAGCTGAATAGACAGGGGCCCTTACAGCCAGCAGAGCCACTAGCAATCATCTGTTCCTTGCCTTTGTTACAAGACATATGTCTTGCCAATGAAACTGGTTATTAGCAGTGGAAGTTCTAATGACTGGCTTGTGAAGAAAAAGAGCCAGCTGCTCTGGCCTCCAGGACTCAGGGATAGTTTCCTATGTGAAGTTCCCAGCATCTGTAGTTTAGGAAGCAGGAAGAACCCAGCCACCCGGGCCTCCAGACACTACTCCAGCCAACAGCAGGGCTTGTCCAGATTTTACCAGCTTTTAAAACATACTGTGGGGTTGAAACTGAACTCCAGGGTTAGGTGAGGGGGCTGGGTGATCTTAAGAGAGAGAGGGACAGAGAGAGAGACCAGCAGAGTAGGGGCCCGAGGTCTGGTCTGCACATAAGCGTGCTCCAGCCTCTCCTGAAACCCTACATCCAGGGGCTCCACACACCAGTATCCTTGGGATCACAACGAGGATCCATGGGCGGGAAGAAGGAAGGCACAGAGTGCTCATGGTAGTATTGCAGGCGGGAAAGGAGCTTCAGGACGATGTGGGGATGCTCCAGGGACAGGTCGTGTTTTTCTTCGGGGTCCTGATCGATATCAAATAACCAGAGTGTCTTGGCTGGTGAGTCTGTTGAAGGTATCTCAGAAACTTTGGATTGAGATGGAGGCGGGAACCAGTAACCACAGCCTGGAAAAAAAAACCAGGAAACTTCAGTCGGGGAGAAGCACTGTTGGTAGGTTCTAATCTCAGGGCATCTGGGGGGACAAAGCTGCCCTGGCTTGTGGGTATGGTCATCAAAAACAAATCAACAAAAAATCACACATGTCTTTCGGTATTGATTCCAGATTTATCTCAGAATATGATTTCAATGCTTTAATGTGACAGATCCTATTGCTTTACAACAGGGGACATTAAAAATACGTGTGAGGTGGTGCCAAGAAGGGGATTTTAGTTGTTACAGTGCGGGGAGGGGATGAAAATAGCCCTGGTATTTAGCAAGCACAGCACAGTGCAATGTATGGGACAATCCCAAACAATGAAGTGTCATTGTAAACACTGAGCACTCTCACAAGCTAAGCATGCTTACATTGCATCAGAGCATGTGTAAATGTGCCAAGATGTCCCTTTCTGACAATGGGTAAGGGAAGCAGCCTCTGGCCCCAGCCACAGCACTGGTGGAGATTCTTGGCTAGCTAGGTGTGCTATGCCCGACAGTCACACATGTCTGAAATCTGTATGCCTAGGAAGTACTCAAGTGGGGTTTCCTCCTCTTACCCCCACTACAGATAATTAAAAACAAAAAAAAAAAATCTCAGAGGAAGTTCAGACTGGGCAGCAGAAGCCATTTTTTCACTCTGCAGCCTTAGAGAGAATGGTTTAATATTTTTCAAAAAAGAAAAGCAAAAAGGAAGCCATCACTTTGGGAGGCTTTCCCTTGGTGTTCTTTTTGGTGGGGAGTGTGCTTAGGCCATGACAACAGGCGAAGTTGTGTAACATGGACCAGAGCAAGTCCATGAAACCCCAAGAAGACAGTTGCTTCCTTAAGATCTACAGGGACCATAAAAGATCTGAAGAACTAGTTAGCATTTCAGATGTCTGAGCAAACTGAAGGGGTTTGGCAAGAAGCCTGGAGGAGCCAGGGAAGGAGAAGGGCGGGCTGAGAACACCATGGTAACAACCTCCCTTTCTATGGAAATGGCCCAGAGAATGAAGTTCTAAGAGGACAGAAAGATTGGGGACACAGCTCCTGCTCCGGCAGCTGCTGGAAGGGAGCAGAGCATTCTACCTGGGTGGCCTGTGAGGAGTTTCCAGTTTTTGTATCTAATCCCAGCATGGATAGATGTGTTAAAAGCAGAATATTCTAAAGGAAAAGAGACGTTCTTCACCGCAGCCGTGCTCCTGCCAGGACCTAAGAAGAAACAGTTTGGAAGAATTAAATTGTTGTTATTGGCCTGTGTCATTATAAATCAACATTTTATGCCTTTCTTACAGAACAGTAGCTTTTGTTCAATACCAGAGTGCAAAGGTGTGTCCTGCCACAGAAATGAATCTTTTATTAAATATAAACAGAAAGTATAGTTACATTAGATGTCAGTCATAAGCCACCACAAATATAAAGGAAACCCCAAAGAGATTAGAAGACTAATCCATCCTTAAAATCACTACCTCCCGCCAAGACACAGAGGCCAATGTGCATAGCAATGTCTGTTAGAGCAACTGAACTGGGCATTGTGTGTGTGTGTTCTTTTCACTCTTAAATGTTTAAGTGAAATACATTTTCTGTGAATACTTGTAACTTTTCAGATAGTGTATTAAATTATAAATTCACATTTTATTGAAGTTTGTCTCAAGCTAGGAGAGGTTAAGTACATCACAAACAAAACAAACAAACAAACAAAAAAACCAAACCAAACCCGAGGATACATTTATTTTTAAACCATTCATGAAATTTAAAAGTTAGTGAGCAATGCTTTTAACTATTCAACAGAATAACTCTGGGTATATAAACTATTAGGAATTAGTAAGGATTATATTGATTTATCATTTTAAGGTCTTTTAGTAATCTGAGAGAACAGTCATCAATACCACACCTCAAGTTTAGAACCAGCTAAGAGACAGGCCAGACAGATTGACCTATAGAGGACCTGGCTTCAGGTCACAGTGGGAAGAACTGCTAATAATTGACCCTTCACAAACTCAGCCACAATTACTGAGCTTGCTGGACAGTGCCAGGCCTCCCTTAGAGCACACACTGATGACAGATATGCAGGGCACTCGCTGGCTCTAAACTTAGACCCAGAAAGAGTGTCAAGCTGAGCATACCCAGTTTCTTATTTTGGGCTTTCTGTCTCATCTGCAGCATAGGGAATGCACTATGGGAAGTCAAGTTCAACTTTAGCTGAGGACATTGGCTGACCCATAAGGGCAAGGGGTTGGTGTACTCATAATTATGAGGACATAGTCACATATTTATAAGCTTCCACTTTGGATCTCACTATATAATATTTAGTATATTTTAAGTTTACATTTCTTTGTTAACTTTTCAAATATGGTCAAGGCAATTGTCTGGGGGACAGTGTAGAAGGTTACTGAAGAGGTGGTCAGTCTCATGAGTAATTGTCATAGTGTGTGTTGTGGTTATGTCCATAGCAGTGCAAGTTCAAAACAACTGAACTGAACAGGGCTGGAGATGTAGTTCAATCACAGAGCACTTGTCTAGCATGTTCAAGGCTCTATTGTTGCTAAACAAAACTAAAACAACCAAGTGTACACTCCACCAAGGTGATCAAAAGGAGGTAGATGTTCAAGACCAGGCTGAGCAAACAACAGCAGAACAACAGACTTCGTGGGCTGTGCCATCCCTCCATCCCTCCAGAGCTTCAGGGCGCCCTGCCTTCAATTCAGGAGTTGGCACAGCTCCATGGCCACAGAAAAGGTGAGAGTTGTGACCCTTAGAGCCTGGGCACTGATCCAGTACGCATCCATGGTTTTGGTCTTAACAAGCATTCCCAAGGAAAACCTTTCTGATTTCTTGCTTCTTTGCTTGCAAATATTTTGGCTGTAACACAGATGGATGCTTCTAGTGATGGAGGTTTGGGGGGGGGGAGGATAAGTATCACAGGAAGCCCGTTCATGACACACAGGCTGTGCTAAAACCGTAATCCTCTCATCTCACCCTTTACGAGTTTGTCTAAAGGCCACATTTCAATATCAAACGTTTCGGATGTTAAACAGAACAAGCGTTGTTTTGGTGAACATAAACAAAGAAAGGAAACAGCCCTACTTATATTTATATACATTGTTTTCTCAAAACAAACAGGAATAGAAAATACCTAAACAACAAGTCTAAGGCTAACTGATGAATAATACTACTATCTCAACTTTAACCGAACCAAGAAGTCAAAGAATACAAAGCCCCAGGGCCACCACCAGTGAACAGATGTTAATACTTTGCCACATTTGCTTCAAAACTTATGACATTTTATTTATTTTGTGCACATTTGAGTGCACTTGTATATATGTAGCGGTATGCATGCATGTGCACGTATGTGTCACTGTGGCATGTGGAGATCTCTGAACAACTTGAGTCCTTTCTCTTTCCATCATGTGAATCCAGGGGACTGAGTTTGGCAGGCAGTCTTGGTGGCGGGTACCTTAACCCACTGACCCATCGGCAGCAGCACCTCACATTTGCTTTTCTGATGGAAAAAACTGGACAAGTTTCCTCTGTCCCCTCATTCAGCTCTCATTCACTGCTCCATGTGCTGCTGCTGCTGCTGCTATGGCTTTCATGCATCCTCAGCCATTTCAAAGTGCATGGCCATGTGGATGTACCAAAGAGTAGATACAGCATTGTTTCACATCATATGCGTGTGTTATTATACATATTCTGTAACTGTCATTCCCTCATTACAGTTTTCTAATTATTTATGCTCAATATTTAGCTTCACGATACAAAATACATCTTTTTAGTCAGTTTCTCTGTAGACATTCCCAAGTAGTTTGATTTAGTGTCTGTTATTGGTTATCCCACAGTAAGTACTGACATCTACTTATGCACAAGGGATGGAATTTCTCTGGGGTCTGTGTCTAAAACTGACCACTTGCAAGGTTCATGCTTTTCCATCACACCAATTGGCCCTCCTAGCAATAATATCCCTATTCCTCTCAGTCCTGTATCATCTAAAAATTCCTGAACAAACTTTATCCCATGAAAGATGTAATCAGCAAGAACTACTTTTTCTTTCCATGGCTAAGAAATGAGTTCTTAGAGACACCTTTTTATATCCCCGCAGAGAAAGCCACGCAGATCGCAGGTGCACAGCTTGAAGCATACGAGGCTGAACATCACCAGGGCTTCAGGACCCATGGCAGGGCCTCCCTCCTACTTGTTCCAAGGTACTTGCTTGCTCCAAGGTACCTGCTTGCTCCAAGGTACCTGCTTGCTCCAAGGTACTTGCTTACTTAACTCTGCACAGAGAAGATGTTTCTGCCTGCTTTTAAACTTAATGTGAACAGGGAGTACACACTCTCACCTCTGGCTCCTTTTAATCTGAAAGTGTCTCTGATAAAATATGTCCACAGAAAGTTACACTGAGGTTATAGGTAGCAATGGGAATCAGCCTATTTTGGGTACTTCCTCCTTCCTTTTCAGTCACTGGGGAATATTCCATTGGTGAAAATCCAGCACTCTTCTCTTATATTTGATTTTGAAACCCATGTGGGACTGATTTTTGTCAATGAAAAAAAGTTAGAATCAAGAACACTTTTTTTTTCCTTTCCAATATGGCTTTTAACTGTCTAAGACCAGTTAGTCAAAGGCTGTGCTCTTCTCACTTATCTGCAGTGATGCCCCCTGGGGTGAGTCTAGTGGGACTCTCCACGATGCTCGGAATTGTCAGTGTCTGTGCTGGGCTGTGCTTTGGGCATTAGCTACGTGTGGCTGTGAAGCATAAGAAATATGGCCCATACAACTAAAGAACCATTTTTTTTTTTTTTGTTTTTGTTTTTGAGACAAGGTCTCATTTTGCAGCCCTGGCTGATTTGAAACTTACTATGTAGACTAGGCTAGTCTTGAACTCACAGATATCCACCTGCCTCTGTCTGGAGTGCTGAGACTAAAGGTGTGCCCGCCACACCCAGCCATTTAACCTAACACATGATTTTTTAACCTAATAAATGTTCTACCACTGAGCTACACCCTCAACCATATAAATTTAAGTATTTTACTCTTCTTCAATGCTATTAGAATGTCTTTCTAAAGTTGCATGTTTGTTTGGTTTACTTCTATTGTATGAGGTATAGATGATGGACAGATGTTGCTCTTAGTGGAAAATATGTTTCAGCTGCTTGTATTAGTTCTCACAGCACAGTTTTTAAATTTTGACTCATGATTTTATAATTTACTTTGTGTGTGTGTGTGTGTGTGTGTGTGTGTGTGTGTGTGTGTGTGTGTGTGTGCATTCCAGAGCTTGTAGGTGAATATCAGGGCAATTTAAGGAAGTTGGTTCTCTGGAAACTTCCAACATAAAAGTCGGGCCCCAGCATTCTTGTAAGATCATGACAGATTTACTCCTTGACCATTCTTTTCACTTGCTCTTGTTTCTCAATGCTGTGCCTAATTCTCCATATAATTCCAATAGAAACTGTGAGAGCAACATACAGTCTGTCTAGGTCATCACCTATGACAGTACCTTAGGACTTTTAGAATAAACCTCTAATCAAGTTAGTAAGACTCCTGCTGTTATTATCAATGTGTGCTTGAGAGCTTTCATCAATGAAGAAGAATTACATTTGTCTATAAGCTCTTCTGGGTCTATTTGATTAGTACTCTTTTGCCATTTGATATATTGATCTTGTTAATTGATTTTTCAATGAAGGAAAAAAGTCATTAATTAATTAAATAATTTTTTCATTGGAAAATCTTTATTTTTCACTAATTGATTTTCAGATGTTTAGCTGATCTTCAACCAATATAGTCACAACATCTAGTTTTATTTATACATTCCTGGAGTCCATCTGTTAGTATTTTATTGAGAATTTTTTTGTATGTCCAAATACATAAGTAGTGAATTATTAATTGGTGTTTTGATAAGCTGACATATATGAGATAAACTGTTGGGCTGAAAGACAGGACGAGATGCCATAGAAAAATAAACGTCAAAGATTCATCTATCAGGGTTGACACTAATGAGGATTCAGGAAGAAGTCACTGCAGTGTCATCTCTCCATCCGAAGTGCAGGCACACAGTAGGAGCATTCAGAGCCTGACTGCTTGGGTTCAGGCATCAACTCCTCTTCTGTGTGCGATCTTGATGGTGGCTGACCTTCCCAGGTAATGTGACTGACCATTGTCAACACTAAAGAAGCTAAACACAAACAGGGCTAATATGTGTACTCACTATGCACTTGGGAACATAATATACCATTTTAAGAGTCTTCTGTTTGCTGTTTCTTAGGTCCAGCAGCTCTATGAATCAGGCAGGACCAACTGGCAATTGCTATCAGTGAATGTCAACTATCATTGGTGTAATGTGGTGGAAAGGTTCTCTGTATGCTGTAAATAAAGTAACTGATTTGGCCTATGTAGAGCACCGTAGAAGTGGGTGGAGGATCAGAGGAGAGACAGGTAGAAGGAGGGCAGAGTTAGTCAGTCTCCATCTAACCCCCAAGGAAGAACCATGTAAGGAATCCAGGTGAGCCATGGGCTGGGCCACGTGGCAGATAGAATACTAGAAATGGGTTAAATTAAGATGAAAGAGTTAGCTAGCAATGTGCTTGAGATATGGGCCAAACAGTATAAAATTAATATAAGGATCTGATTCATTTCTTTGGGGGGAAAAAGGCCGCTGCGGGCCAGGTCAAAACCTCTGGCCCAAATGGGCCCTCGAAATGTTCTACAACAGTGTAATATAGATTTTCTGATTCTGTAGCCTCTTATACCACGTAGAGAAAAGTAGGAAGAAAAAAATAGGCAGAGTGATTCTTATGCCAAGAAAACAAACAGCCAGCAAAGCAAAGCCTTTTCCCCTGAGGTGGGTCTGGAGAAATCCTGGGCTTGCTCCATCCCGGTCTGGAATGAGGACAGAGGTGGAGAAAAAATATTTATGGATAGAAACTATAATTTTTGCCCCTTTGAGGTTTAATGTCTTTTACTGCATAAATTCTAGTTGGTATATAATGAAAACCCAGAGCCAGATATTGGGGAAAAGCTGGAATATTAAAGAGAGAAAACAGACTACAGTCAATTCTCACCCAGCCAACTTCTCAGGCCTAACAGGGCAAACGCTATCTTTCAGGGTCCTCTGCCTGCTCTTGCTTCTACAGAATACATGAATGTCTACCTATGCCTGCCTTATATATTTTCCCCACTAAGCTGTTTCACTTCTGGGTTCAACTCTGTATCATAATCCTAGAGTTAGGATTAAAGATATGAGCTATTATTGCTTGGTTATTAGGCCTTAAATTTACAGAAATCAAGAAAGATCTGTTTGCTGAGTGATGGGATTAAAAGCATGAGTCACCATTCTCTGACCCTCATGGCTTGACTGTGGGTGACTCTGTTCTCTGATATTCCAGAATGATTTTTATTAAATATAAAATATATCACCATAATTTTTTTCTGTTCTGTTGTTTGGCCACCTCCATAGATTTCTTGGCTTTTAATTATTTTTATAATTTACAAAGAACAGTATAATATTTTATTCTCCTACTGATCCATTAGCTTTTACCATTTGGCCTCCCCTCTCCTCCCCCCTCCCCTCCCCTCCCACCTTTCATATTCTCCCCTCTCCTCTTAAGACAGAGTCTTACTAGTGTGCAGCTCTGGCTGTCCTGGGACTCACTTTGTACAGCAAGCATCAAACTCACAGAGATGTGTTTGCCTCTGCCTTCCAAGTGCGGGAGACCGGTCTCAACCCAAATGACCCATGCTTACTAATGGTCCAATTTACTCCTAGGCTATGTTGAGTAAACTTTAGCTTTTCCAGAAATTTGGTTTTCTAACTCAGAATTCTGCTAGCTATGTTTTTCACAAACAGGAAAGATTTTGGCTTAGTTAACTGCAAATACTTTCAATTTTTGTACACCGAAGATGAAAAAAAAATTGTGTTTGCTTTTAGTAGTAGGCTGTTTACTTATGATACAGATCAAACATCTCTTTTTACAAATTATTTTTATTTTACTTTATGTATGTGAGTGTTTTAAATGCATGCATGTAGGTGTCATGTGGGTTATGTGATTGCCAAGAATTAAATCCAGGTCCTCTGAAAGAGCAGCCAGTGTTCTTAACCACTGAGCCATCTCTCCAGCCCCTCAAATCTCTCTTAAAATTTACATTGAAGTTTAACTTATGTTGAACATTAAACTGGCTGATCATTTCTTCCTGGTCAAACTAATAGAAAATTTAAAAGAGTCAAACTGTAGCTGAAGTTCACGTCACAGATCCTTCCTGTGCCCCTGGCAGAAGGCCCCTGCTGGGAGTCTGCATCGTCTTCCACGAGACTTAAATTCGAGTAGGCTGCAGCTGGGCAGAAACCGTTTGCACATGTGGATCAAATCTTCAGAGCGCTCATGGTCTCATGTCCCAGTTACCGCGGGCTCCAGCCAAGACTGTGCTCTCATCTTGCTGTGTGGCAAAGCCATACAGATGCAGATGTGAGTGTGTAAGCTGCTGTCTTGCTTCTTAGTTTAAAAGTCATTACAGATCTAAATATAGACATTTTCCGCCTAAAAATAGTTTCCTAAATATCAGACTGGCTAGAACATCTTCCTAGCTGGTAGATCCTGTGCTGGCCCACTCTAATGCTTTGCTGGCATGCTCTAGTTAGCTTTCAAAGATGGAAAGAGCCACAGTGGCCTCTTCTCCAAGGGTGTGGAGAGTCATGAAGACGTTAGGGGAAGCAGCCCCCACACCACCACCCTGCAGTTCAAAGGAGAACCCAGACACTACACCCAGGTGGACTTTAGAACAATTGCTTTTTGTCACCCTATTAAGTCATTTCACTCTATGCAAAACAAGTGTAAAAAGAGCCTAGCCAATAGGGAGAATGTGAGTCAGACACAGAGCTTACGGGTGTTGGGCCATTGTGAATGTGAAGACCCAGGTTACAGGGCTCTTGAATTCCACTGTAGTTGCCAATGGACTAGGAGCATAGGCAAAACCAGTAAACTAGAAGAAACCGTCTTGATCCTAATTGAACCTATGCCCTGTGAAAGTCAAGGTGTTATGGGCAGCCCAGACTGTACCAACTGTGTGACCTGAACTAGCTGCCATGGGAACATGGTATGGTTAGAAAATTATTAGAGTTATATATACATGACCAGCATTTTATATACATCACAGGTCAAGCCCCACATGAAAACAGAGTGAAACAAAATGATAAATATTCATTCTTCATCTAGACTGGGACCAGCTGGGGCCTGTAGTTACCCTCACGCCTAGCTCACACACAGCTCTGGTTCTCTGAGCCTAGCTAGCTTAGCTGTGGCCTGGCATCTGTGGCCCCTCAGCCTGTTACAGCCCCACCAGGGACTGCCTCAGAAGGGCCGTTCTAATTCATATATTACCTGGGGAGGAGCACTGTGGATTCGAGAGCCTTGATTTTCATTTGCCTGAAGACAAGTGCTTACTGAAGCCACAGTATTTGGAACTTGGGAGTCACGATTTGTGAACCAAGTCAGACCGAGGCACTTGTCCTCAACAAACCAGTTAAAGAACCCAGTCAACAGCAGGAATTGGAAAAAGAAGACTCATTCAAAGTGGCCACGTTAGGAAGACAGGCAAGGTGGCCCAGCAACTCCTCCAGCCCTTCTTTGGGTTCTGAAGTGAGACAGAGTTCACAGAGAGCCAAGAATATGCTCATCTAAGCAGTACCGATCAAGGTGTGGTTCCCACCCACCACTGTCCCATCACTGTGGTGATATAGTGTATACTTAATAAAAATCAGCCTGGAATATTAGAGGACAGAATCACCCACAGTCAAGCCATGAGGGTCCAGAGTGGTAACTCACACCTTTATTCCCATCACTTGGGAGACAGAGGTCTTTCTGGATTTCTGTGAGTCCAAGGCCTAAAAGCCAAGCAGTAATAGCTCACACCTTTAATCCTAATTCCAGGATTATGATACAGAGTTGAACCCAGAAGTAAAATCTGATTTACCCTGTTCAGCCTGAGAAGTTGGCTAGGTGAGAATTGACTGTGGTCTGTGTCCTCTCCCTGATATTCCAGCTTTTCCCCAATATCTGGCTCTGAGTTTTCATTATGTGCCAACTAGAGTTCCTTCAATACATCATTATCCTCTTATAAGGTGGTCTGACACGTTGTTAGAACTATGTGAAACTTCTTTCATGGAGACAAGCGCCCCCCCCCCCCCCCCCCCCCCCCCCCCCCCCCCCCCCCCC
>PVIH01021301.1:0-30089 GCA_004025045.1 Sigmodon hispidus | reverse complement strand
ATGCCCAAGCAGCAAACCACAACCACTGAACAGCTTGGGATCAGAAACACCCTGGACTGACCCTTCAAACCCCAGTCCATCTATAGGAACACCTGACTCACTCTTGAGGGAGGGGGGACAAAACTGGATTTGGCCGGGAGTGAAGACTGATCCAAGCATTATTGGGCCAGTGTGATCATAGGACTGTCTGCTCCCTGCCAAGGGAGGGGATGGGGAGTTGCAGAGAAGAAAAATGATCAGATGTGGTGGGAGGGGGAAGAGACCTTCAATAAGGATATACAGGGATGGAAAAAAAATTCAGAGGGAAAGCTGAACACAAAGAAAATATATGTGTAGTAATCTTATTTGTATTTCCACCCTTGATAAGCCATGCTTATGATTATTATCCTCTGTATAGTTATTGTTAACTCTTCGGCATTTTTAAATTCTTTTTACTGTTTTTTTGATAAATACAAAATAAAGAAGGAAAAAAAAGTTCTCTCGTTTAAAAAAAAGTCAATCAAGTAAATAACTTAGAGACAAAGGTGTTTAATGTAAAATACAGAAAAAAAATGTGATCCTCTTACCCATTACAAATTGTCACTTGGAATGCCAAAATCAGTTTCTCCCCCAAATAACCATGCAGTGTGCACTTAAGTGCAATATTATCTTATTCTTTTAAAGTTGTATCTATGAAATAATATAGAAGAAAAAAGTTGTTAATTGAAAAGTAGCCAAAAGCTATATTTTTATTTAACATCTTTGCTCATGTGGTGCATAGGGGAGAAATGGGCCCATGTGTGAGTATGTATGAAGGTATGTGACCTTTGGCTATCTTTCTTCTTTGCTTTCCAATTTATTTTCTAAGTCAGGGTGTCATACTAAACCCAGAGCTCATCATTTACCGTCTAGCTAGCCGCCGAGTTGTAGCAAGGATCTGTGTTCCAGCATCCAGAGTGCTGGTTCTGTAGATTGGCCTCCATGATCCCCTCTGGTTTTTATGTGGGCACTGGAGATCTGAATCATATTCCTAAAACTGTATGCTGAACTGAGTATTCCTAACCCTGATCCAACTCCCTACACCCAGAGATCTACTTTCATTCTAAGTAAATAAAGATTTACTTTAGCGAACTTCTTTATGCATGTAGACCTTTGTGATCTTGGAAGAATTAACATTTGAAAATTCAGTGACACTCTGGTTATTGAGAAACTTAATGATTATTTACTGCCACATCTAACTTAACAGGTATAGGTAACAGTAGAATACATTCTGTTTGAGTCTATAATCATGTTGTAAATGAGAGAGCTCACCACTTGGGTTCAGGTACGGTTACCTTCAGGAGTGAGAAAGAGAAGGTTACCTTCTGAAGGCTTCAACAGATAAATCTAAAATGGTTGAAGACTGTTAGACATCTTTGTCTCTATGTGACCTCTCCATATGATCTTTTCTACACTGTCATGTTAAGATGACTTCTTTTATATTTTGACTAAGAAGTATGAGTATGACTAAGGAGTATGTGAGTAAGAGGGCCAGGTAGAATCCACATTGCCTTTCATGACCTACTTCAGATGTTATGCATCTGGGTTCAGTTTGAATTTCTAAGCCTCTCGAGACCCAGGAAGAACATTGATCTCAGATCTCCATAGAGAATTGTCAGGTACACATGGAATGATGAGAATATGTGATATAGGTATATTTTGGGGTCCATCTCTTAAGACTACACTTTGTAAATATATGCTTTCAGTACACCTTGGGAACAGGAATCTAAATACTGTGAAAGATTTTCAAAATGGAAAACATCTCATTTTGTGTCTCCTCAAGATCTTACCAAGCCAGAAAAGATTAATAGTGGGCATAACAAATTGGCTTCCTGATTCCCTTCTCTGGGCAGCATCCATGCCCCACCCCCAGGCATCACACCATCCTTATTTTCATAGCTGAGATCCCTCCAGTCAGCTATTTACTAAGCTGTATTCAACCTCAACCAATGGTGGCCACAGAAATTAGACTCAGCCACAGCCAATTAGAAGAGATTTTCCCTTTGTTGCAATAGGAAATGCAAAACTTTCATAATTGAAAGAAGGTGACAGAGAGAAGGATAAAGGAAAGGGTAAATAACAGAGCAGGTAATAGAGGGGATGGGAGGGTACAGGACTGTTACCTGCAGACCTTCAGTACTGGTTTCTGCCCATCTACAAGTATTATTCTACCATTAGGTTCAAAGCATCACTTTATTTTTTTTTCTTTTATTGAAAATAAATTTTTTATAAAGTATATTCAGATCATCATGTTTTTACAAAAATATACCTTTTTGCATAAGCTATTTACACAAAACATAATGCTATCAACCTTAATATGTGTGTGTATAACCTTATATCAAATATTGGTTATCTTTTAAGTTTTCTTGGTCTGTTAAAAGCCCTAGGAGAGCTTGTTTGGAGGTTCTAGCAGGGGAGTGCAGCTACTGGTATAGCCTTGACTGAAGATTGGTCCTCCACAATTGGGGAAGGATTTTCCCCTTCAACTGAGCATGCAGTTTCAGGAGAAGCACACATGGAACGGTAAGAGAAGAACGGGACACCTGCCTAGCCAGTCAGATCAGCCGAATCAAGTCTGGCGATCAATGGGGTGACAGATGTCGCAGCCAGATAGCGGTTAAGAGCACTGACTCTTCTTCTGGAGGACCTGAGTTTGATTCCCAGCATCCACATGGCAGCTAACAACTGTCTGCAATTCTAAGATCTGATACCCTTACACAGTTATACATGCAGGCAAAACACCAGTTCATATAAAATTTAAAAGCCCTAGGAGATCCACAAGCTTTCTGTGTCTGGAAGGACTCTTTTCAAGTCTCACCCACCAGATGCTCAACCTTTTCTTTCTATGATGTAATACCTCGTTAAGTAAGCACAAATCTGGTATACATAAATAGCACAGTGAGGGCAACAAAGAATAAGAAAATACCTTCATTATCTGTTACTACATATTAAAAATCAAGCAAAACAGCAGTAACTGATGATGAAGAGGAAGGCTAATGCCAAACCTGGCATGCACTGCCTCCTGTGTACTGATTCATTCATATTGGAAGGCCGGTCACGTACATCAGTGTTCACTTGAGATAGCTGAAGCAAACAAGGATGTGAGTAATACAGCAATTCCTATGTATGGCACACCTTTAAAAAAAACCTGGGCTTGAGGCTTATATTTACAAACTGTTTCATCTCTCAGAAAATCATTCTTAGGAGATTTTTGGACTTTGAAAAAATGCAAGTGCCAGCAAAATCAATTAATTAACTACTTCTAAATTGTCAGGAGCAAAGTTAGGCCATTCAAACAAAACCAAATTAAAAATGTTGATCATGTATAGGCAGCACTAATTGGACATATTGGCCTGATTTTTTTTTTTTGAAGAAGAAGACATGAAATTAAAATGAGAAAATGTGGAAGATAGTCCAGGTAAAGTAAGAGGGTAAACTGGGGGGGGGAGGGGTGGATATGACCATAGTTCATTGCATATATGTATGAAACTGTCAAAGAATAATGTTTGTTTGTTTTATTTTAAATTGTATACAATATATTTTAAGAATGCTTCCCTGAAATCCTCCAGGATCCACCCTATTTCCTTACCCACCCACTCAACTTTACATGACCTCTCTCACTTTCCCTCCCCAACTTCCCACAAAACAAATATCAAAACAAACAGAAGTCCCAATAAGACATATGCTAAAATAAACCCCACCCCTTCACAAAAATGGGACCTTTTTGTGTTGGCCAATAACTGATGGGCATGGAGCCTGCCATGGTATGTAGTTGATATAGCCACTGACAATCTATTGAAAAAAAAACTGATTTTCAAGTTTCTTTCTGAGGAGTGGGAGCTCACATCCATTTTCCCCATCTCAGTACTGGGATCCTATCTGGCTTGAACCTATGAAGGTGTGGTGTATGCTGACACAGTACCTATGAGCTCATAAGGGCATCAGTCCTATTATGTCTGGAAGACACTGGTGTTTTGGAGTCATTCATCCCTCTGGTTTTTACAGTCTTTCTGCATCCCGCACTAACCTCTGAGTCCTGAGGCAAACGGTCTGATAAAGACATCTCATTTAGTACCAAGTGTTCCAAAATCTCTAAAACTTTGCACACTGCTCATCTGTAGGTTTCTGTGTTAATCTCTATTTATGGCAAGAAGTTTCTCTAGTGAGGGTTGAGCTTGGCACTAATCTTTTTCCATCTTTTTTTTTTTTTAACCCTGAGATGACTTCTCTCTTTGATGTTGAATTATGTTGTTGTAGAAATGCAAATATTCAAATATATTAAGTATAAATACATTTAGGCTAATGTCATAGCACGCACATATTTTGGTTCAAAGATTAGTAATGCTGGTTAGATTGTGTTCGGTGTGAAGTCACCAATTTCTAGATTGTAGACTAGATTGTAAATATAGATCTTACAAACACATTTAAAGCTGGATGTACTGGTTCATATCTGTTATTCTAGCACTTGAGAGGATAAATAAGGAGAATCTCTTCAAAATAGAAGCTATTGTGAGTTTCAATCCAGCCCTTGATTACAGAATACCATTTACGTCTCAAAACATGTAAAACAATAAAAGAAAAAGACTTTTAAAGAAAAATTTCTTTATATACTTTAAAATCTTTGGAAGTTTAATAAATGTTACGGTTTAGTAGAAAACCCAGGTCTTAAGTTTGTCGCTCAGTTCTAAAAAGAAATATTCAAACTTTCATTTAATTTCATCTCTTTTGTTAGAAAAGTCTAGGATAATTTAATTGAAGATAAAAGATAAATAAGCAATATTCACCCAATGTCAGCCTGCCCTGGCATGGTGGCCCTTCAAAGCACTGATAAACAGATTGTCAGCACAGTTTATCTTGTCAGTAATGTATTCTGTATTCTCTCTAAATATTATTGTAATGATATTTAAGATCAGGAAAAGACATCCACTAATTTCTGGCTTTATGAGGCACATGGACAGTAAGGCATGCTACCTAGTGTCTATGATGATTGGAAACAAGTATATAGAGTGGCTGGCACAGGGCACCCCCAAGGACAGAAAAGAGTGACTCAGCAGGTACTGTCTTTTAGCCTGAGCATATGCCTACGTTAGACTCTCAAGCAAGGGTGAGATGAAGTCAGAAAGAGAAAATATGACCCACAGCAGCATAACGGCAAGTATTTTCATAGACAACTCTAGCTCTGGAGACTTGGAAGTTTGCTCCTTGCTCATATCCGTTTCCTCTGACTCTCTAATTGCCTCAGTAGTCATTGTCTATAACATGACAATGCAGTCCTCATGGACAAATACTTTTTATTCAGCACTTAAAACAAGCAAAAGTTCTATCCCCTGTGGAGGAGAGGAGAGAAGCTATAAAACCAATGGGAAAACATACAGTGCAGAACAGAATGCTCAGTTCAGAGGAACAAAATAAGGTAAGAAATGTGGTGAGATAATGTTAGTGTGAGATTTTATAATTTTACAATGTCAGTTGTTTATCTTAGTGTTATCTCTGAGAAGCAGGGTATGATATGAGGAAGTATCAGAGAACAACATTCTGAAGGAAAACAATAGCCATAGTACTGAACAGTAAATGGGTGACATTGTAGGTGTTCCAAAGTCAGCAAGGAGTCCATTGTAGCTGACCCAGTTTAGGAATGATGGAAGTTTTCTGATGAGATCAATGTATCACACCAAACATGTCTGAGAAAAGATGTTAGATTTTACTATGAGATAGAAAGCATCCACAGGAAGCAATTACAAGGCTTCCTGCAAATGCTTGCTAATGATCAGATTTCTAAAAGGACAATGTTGGTTGCCAAGTTGACAACTGACTAAAGTAGAGAAAGAACAGATGTGGGCAAAAATAGTTAGGTGCTTTTCTATAATCCTGGAGGGGTGCTGATGACTTGGATCATAGTGAAACTCAGGAAAGGCTACAAGCAGTCAGCACTGAATATGTTTCATACGTTCAGCCTATGAGATTTATCAAATATCAAATATAACAGTCAAAGACAGAAACTTCTGAGCTATGAACAAGCAAAAAGAAAGGAATTTTCTAACAAAAAGTAAGTGGATTGGGGGAGTGGGTATCAGGATCCTAGACCCAGACATGTCACTGTGCAAAGCCCTATGAGGAAAGCCTTTCCCATGGTCATTTCAACCCATTACCCTGAAGCCTACGGATATGAGCTTGGGACTCTTCATGCACTGATGGGACTTATGAGGATGATGGGAGCACAGGAGTAAATGTTCTAACAAAAGACCAACTATCCTCCATCTAATAATTAATAACTTATGCATCTTTACCAAATATAACTCTAGCTTTGATGAGGTCTGTATTTCCCTGTGATATTCCTGACTAAGGAAGCTCTAGAATTGTCCAACAACAGTTAATCAAGAGTGACTTTTCCATTTTTTATGCTCTTTTTATAAGCATCCAATTAAACCCCCAAACCTATAATAATTGCTTCAAACATAATCCCCTTTTTTTGACCAAATAAGAAAGAGAGCTTTATTTTTCCAGAAATGAAGAGTACTCAAAAATAACAGTAATGTTTAGTGACATAAATACAAATTCATGATATTATTTTTAAGTTCACTGTAATTTCAAGGGCAATTTAAAAATTAGTTTGCTAACCTAAGTGACACCATAGTGGAAAGAATTTAGTCTTACAAATTTTGGAAGAATGTATTCAATTCTTGTCAATAAAAATCATACAACATAAAAAGTTTGAATAAATATGTATTTTATTTTTATGCTTTTATTTATCAAACACAATCTTAATAAAGCACCTGCTATTACATGTGACATGTTTTTCCTGCTGCTGTGAGTACTAAAACCAACTTGTTTCAGACAAGTGTCTTTTGGGCCTAATTGACTAGACAACCATGGTGTGAATTCATATAAACAACAAAGGAATACTATTGGGGATTTAAAACCAAAGAGGGAGTGACCACAGGTACTGAAAGAACAGTCAAGGACACAGAATATAAATTAAGAACATATAGCATCCTGGATGCCAAGGGCAAATGAGATCAACTGGATCAAGTGCTTTTGAGAAGTCAAGTAAGATGAGGAGCAATAAATGATTTGAAAACTTGGAAGTTGTTAGTGACCTTGATAAAGGGCAGCAAAATAGTGAAAATTATGATTGATAGAGGTTCAGAAGGGGATAAGGAAGAGAAATTGAAGGCAGCATGTACAGGCAACTCTTTCAAGATATTTTGATGTGAAGAGAAGAAGAGAAAAAGAGCAATCACTGGAGACTAAGTGGGATCAAAAGATTGCTTCATTAAGACAAAAGAAAGAGTAATTTCCTATACTGATTAGAGCCTCCTGTCAACAGAGGGAAAGTGCAAAGCTGGAGAGAAAAAAAAATTATGGAACCATCTTCTTCTGTGAGGAATGTGGAGCAAGGGTTTAATATGTTAGGGTAATAGGTGCATAAGTAAGAACTTAATAAAAACATAATGGGTATGAATATGCACTCATCAAAAGAGATGTATGGAGCAGAACTAGAATGGAATCTCCTTTTGCTGATATATTATAAAGGAAGATGGGTAGTCAGATTGATGCTAGAAGAAAAGTCATGTTACAGGGTTGGAAACAACCAACATTGGCACATGGATAAGAGAAGTAAAAAAAAAAAAAAAAAAAAAAGTGTAGTCTAGGGAAATAGAAGATGATTTAGAGCAGAATGAAGCCTTGAAAAATGTTAATCTATTTATTATTTCCAATATACTTATTCTCTCAGGAAGTATATATCTAAATAGAGCATACTATAATATTAAGTATAAGAGGTGAATCTATAAACCCTGCCTCAGTAGTTCTCACTCTTATCTTCAAACAAGCATTCCCTGAAAATATGTTCTCATCTCTTTGCTTTCTTTAAACTAATTCCTTGAGATCTCATCCAATCCTATGCTTTCAAGTATAATAAGGGACTAGGTTGAATGTTCCTATATACATACCCCAAGTTACCCGTTTTCATTGAAATAGGAGATCAACTGCCTAATAGAATTATAATTGGACAATTAATTGTCATTTTTCATTTCTAGTGTCCATTTTTAAAAAGTAAAAATTGAATATAAAATTATTTTTAATGTATCTTAGTTAACCCAACATATCTGAAGTATTACCAAGCAGTAATATAGAAGTTAGTTAGGTACTTTGCATTTTTATCCTAAACCTTCAAACTGAAATGCATATGTTTTATATTTCACATCCCTCTCTCAGTCAACCACGGAGAAAGTGCTCAGCAGGCATCTGTGATTGTAGACACCAAACCTCTAGGAGCTCATTTTCAGATGAACCCCTGAAGGATAGTCTGCCATAATATCCTATAAAAAAGGAATCTAAACATTTCCTAAACCAAACATGTGATAGTGGCCTCATCATCTCTTCTTCTTTAGTCTGATTCCTATTTTCTTCCATTTTTTCCTTACACTGCTCCAAAAGTCTCCTTTTCATTCCTAATATTATGCTAATCGTTCCATGGTCCATTTCTTCCTGGAAAACTGGAAAAAAAGTCTCTTCTAGAAAAAACACTCCCCCCAAAATAACCTTTTTTGAAATCTAGCTTGGGGTTGTGATTCTCCTAGCTAACAGCTTTCAATACCCAGATCCCTCCTACCAACATAGTGAGGGGGGTACATTCTTAATTAGATTAAGAATACCATGAAATAATTCCTCTGAATAATTCCAAAGTAATCCTTTATGTCTCGCCTGCCTCTCTTAGAGCAAGAGGTCTAGAAAGATAAGTCTTCAATCTTCTGAAGGAGCTTTTTCTTCCTCACCTTCTTATTTTCATCCAAATGCCTTAATACTGTGGTCATTAATTTTAATGTGCATCAGCATCATATGGAGGCCTTGAAAAAATACATACACCAGAACCAACTTTGGTGTTTATGACTCAGCAAGCTTGAGCCTAACATTTTATATTTCTAACAAGTTCCCTGATCATGAAAAGGCTGTTGTTGGTCCAGAAGTTACTTTGAGAATCACTGAATTAATTTTTCAAGACGATGCACCTATTCACGTGCTCAATGTGAATACCCTTGTTTCATTTAGTACAGTGTTTTGTATCAAATCCTACCTGGTAAGTTGAAGGCTCTCTTATCTGTGTTTTTGCAGTAACTTGTTGAATTTCTGAATTGCCACTTGCCTTGCTAGGTGAAAGTAAATATCCCTCAAAAGTGTGACAATGATTTACATATATTTACATCAGCCAAATTTCAACATTTAAGGTATATTTCAATTGAATCAAAGATGCACATTATAACCTCAAGAAATTTAAAATCTTTCAAAAGAAAAAAATAAAATGTTTCTCTTACAGACAATGGCCGCAATGATTAGGGAACATAGAGTTTCCACGCTAACTGGCATTGAATAACCAATTGTGTATGCTCTTGCTTGGTGCAGGACATCTCTCTATTCCCCTCTTTCCTCAGTTGTCTATAGTTCTCGTGTATATTTAGAAATATATATGTATATACTTATATATTTGTAATAACAGGTTTTTTTAAACAAGCAATTAAATAGAAGGAGTACAGGAAAGAGAAACATGATAGGGGTTAGAGGGAGGACAGTGAGGGAAGAAATGTTGTACTTAAATTAAAATTGAGAGAAAGAGAGAGAGAGAGAGAGAGAGAGAGAGAGAGAGAGAGAGAGAGAGAGAGAGAGAGAAACTATAGCTCAAGCTGGAAATGGTATTGTCTGGTAACATCTGTCCAGCACACATTGAACTTTGTGTTCTACATTGTTAGCAACATAAACATTTCTAACATAAATTAAATGAGTTATTTCTAAAAATAGTTTGTTTTCCCAAAGAAAATGAAACTTCATCAGATTTTTTATTTGCTCCAAAGTATTGCTAAAAATTTGAGATGTTATTCAAAAGTAAATTTTTCCTGAGGTCTTTTACTTGTCTGTCTGTTACTTTTCCTGAACTAAAATTAATTAATGAAAGATCAGCCTTATAGTGAAAATACTAGAGCTATGGACCTTACTTATTCAAGTAATTACTTCTAGAAATATATCTTAAAATATTTCCAGCCAGAGCATTTTTTATTAGCACTCCACAAATGTCCTGTCATTGTGAGATCTGTAGAAAATGGCTGTAGATAAAAAAAGATCAATATTGACAGCATTGCTACTATACACTCAACAATTTATAATTAAGAATATGAGTAGATATAGTTGAAATATGGTCTTGAAATTGAGTGATTAAAAACTATGTCTTTTATTTATATTTATTTATTTTTTCCTAATTTATATGGGGTATATTTTGGGATAAATACAGTGACATCTCCTGCTATAGAGTCAAATCTGTTTGAGAGTCTTCTGTTTAGAGTCTAATCAGACAACCAAATCAATTTATACTGTATTTTTTATAATATGGATAAATCTGGGAATATTTTAATTCTTTTTATACAAAGGTTTAATTTAAAAATGGTGCTAAACATCATATACATCATATGTATATGTGTATTGTGTAATATATATAATATTTATGTGTGACATATATGTATAAGGACATATAAATATATATGCATATGTAATAGATATATGCATTTATATATGTATATGTACATATATACTTAAGACATTACATATAACAAAATTTTGAACTATTTTGAATAGTTTTGGATAGCCAGGCAGTAGTGGTACACATCATTTGTCCAAGCAGAGACAGGAGGATCTCTATGAATTTAAGGCTAGCCTGATCTTCAAAGAAAGTTCCAGGACAGCCAGAACTGTTACATGTGGGATTTCTTTTCCTATACTGTAAATTAGCATTGTTTTAACCTATGGCAAGCAGCTTATAGGCAGGGGGAACCCAAGCAGAGATAAAGGGAAAGGAGTGTGAGTCACACAGAGATGCTATGAACTGCCTGCCAAGAAGTCAAGATGAAATAGAACACAGGTAAAGTCACTAACCATGTGGCAAAACAGATTAATAGAAATGGGTTGAGTTAAGTTGTAAGAGCTAGCTGATAATGAGCCTGAGCCATAGGCCAAACAGTTTGTAATTAATATGAGCATTTGTGTGATTATTTGGGGTTAAGAGGCTACAGATTCTGACCTCCTTGGGCAGACATGCCAGAAACTTTAGGCTACAGATTAAGGAAAAATTACAACATTTTATACTATTCTTTAATCATTTTTCTAGAAATACTCAGCCAAGTAAATGAAGTTTCATTCCTGCTGGCTAGCTTTCATAGTGTTGGATGTACTGTGTACTCTACCTGGGAAGAAAAGTAAATATTAATTGTACCCAGGTGTGAACCCTGTGAGCTACACTAATGACGATACTGGGTCTATATGCCATTGATGCAATAGTGGTACAAATGTCATGGAAGTAACCAAGCACTTTCTCATTGGATTTCAGTTCAGATCTACAGGATGAAACTCATTCTTGGTATTATTATTTGGCCAAGAACCTATGGCTACACAGGATATAGGGAGAATTGATAAAGTATTACTCCAGTTCCCAATGACTTATCATTATATTCATAGATTAATGCATCTCTCAACTCTCATTAGACTAGCTTCATCAACTGGCAAAAGTGTCAAGAATTAAATACTGCAGAATACCCCACTCTAAATGTTCTTTCCCTCTTCCCCAAAGCCTCAGGAATCATTGTGGAAGAGTGGATAGAAAGAGCCTATGAGTCATAGTCAGTGGATGACTAGATAAGACATAGCATTTCAAATATGAGCCCACAGCAGTTATAACAGCATGCACAAAACCTGAGCAAGCCCAAGCAAGCCTGTTAGTGTACTGAAATCAGAAATAACACAGGGCTGTCCACTCTCTTCATACTTATTCAATGTAGTACTTGAAGGCTTAGCTAGAGCAATAAAATTTATTTCAACAGAAGATTGGATAAAGAAAACATGGTACAATGGAGTATTACTCATCTCTGAAAAACTGACATTGTGGCTGGGTGGTGATGACACATGCTTTCAAGCCAGAATTTGGGAGGCAGAGGCAAGCAGCACTCAGCCAGGAATACACAAGGAAACCTTGTCTTAAAAATACAAGACATCATAAAATTTGTGGACATAGAGATGTAACCAGGAAAAAATAAATCATCCTGAGTAAGATAACTGAGACCCAGGAGAAATGTGGTATGGATTTACTTGCATATGTACATTAGTCATTAAATACATGATAGCTAACCTATATTGTGTAGTCACAGAAAAGTTAGTTATATAGGAAGGGACTATGTGGACACAAGGATCTCCATGGAAGGGAAATAGAATGGATTTTATGGGTGGAGTCAGGACAGTAACAAATGAGAATCAGAGGATAAAATGGGGAGAGGTAGGAGGAACATACAGTTGAGAGAAGAAATAAGGGAAGAGACAGCTAGAATTGAGCAGCATTTGAAGGATGGTATGGAAACCTAGGGCTGTGGAAAATCCCCCCAAATGTAGAAATTTAACCCTAATATGCTCTCCTAATAATGGGGATTGCAAAGTCCCAACTGGCTATCTCTTGTCACCAGATGAGTACCTGAAATGGCATTAATTTGAATTGTTTGCCAAGGGGGGTACCATGGAAATCCTCAAACAATGCAGGCTGTTGCTAAGAAAATAGTTTCTCTCCACAAATGAACTGTGGAGCACCAGTGTCTACAGAAACACTCACACAATGCATTGAGCATGGAGAAATTGACCTGGTGCCTACATGGAGCCTTCACTCATACATTCCAGTGTCTTTGATGCAGGAAGATACTCTTGTAGGCAACCAAAAAAGAAATGTAAACACTAGCCCAGCCACAAAGCATTTGAACTGCAATATGTCCTGCTCATAAGAAATGCTAGGGCAATGGTGGTGCAAACCTTGTGGGAATAGTCAACCAATGTCTGATTTTACTTAGGACCAGTGCATAAAAGGGAACCAATACCTAACACTATTTGGGTGACCAAGAACCAGAGACCAGGTAGACCAGAGAACTAGGGTAAAACTATACTCATAAATCAGTTTCTCTAGACTGAGGGTTCACATGGGTCAGAAAACATCTGGCTGCAAATATATATTCTACAGAGATATATCTATTTTCTTTTTTGTAATAAAGGTTATTTTATTTGTATTAATATAATAAAATACAATAGGATTAAATAAGGTAAAACAAACCGTGACATTAAAGTTGGAATCGGCAAACCAACAGAAGAAAAAGGGTTTCCATCAGTCACAAAGAGCAGAATCACCCATAGTGAGCTGAAATTTCCTCCTCAGTCACCCAAATCATTATGATAGACAATCTGGCATGCAAATGTAGTAGTATTTCATAATTTTTGAGTCACATCAAATGACTCCAGTTTCATCATTTTATGCAGAGCTGCTTTTGATATTCATAACTACTTGGGATTTTTCCATATATCTACTTTATTTGTATTCTTCCTATCATGTTAAATGGCCAAAAATAATTAATAAATGTGTAATATATTTACTGGAATGAAAAACAGATGTAAACTTGGTTCCTGGTTCTGAAATCTTAAGTATATCAACAATAGAGTATTTTGTCTGAATTTTAGAAATTTAATGAAGCTAAATCATTGTAGGAATTATCCAGGGACCATAAAAAATTAATAGAATCTAAATGATAAAAAAATATTTTCTATAAAATTGTTTCTGATTGCTCAAACTCTGCAATTTTTTTTAAGCCTGAGTCTTGTGTTGGGCAACACATGAACAAATTACTACATAGAGAAACATGAATCCAGCCTGTAATATCTAATCCCAAATTGTATAAAAAAGTAATCTCTTATGCTTTTTTAATATTTCTACCTCCTATGCACACAGTATGTATAGCTCTATTTTATTATATTTCCTGGTCTTTTTCTTTCTATTTCTTGACCTCCATATCCAAAATTTTAGAGCTTTCTTTTAGTAACTGATGCTACATCCTGTACTCAGGGACAAGAAATATATTTTGGTATGTTTACTTATCATTTCATGATTGATATTTAAAAATATTTCTGACATGGCAATTGTAATTTACAATCTTCTAATTTATTTTAGAAATAAGTCTTCAGACTCTCAGTAGATTCCGTGTACATACCAGGGTCTTCTAGCCCCATGAACTCTAAAATGAGAAAATCGTTGAAATTTGAAAGCAATGTAAATGCCAGGTCAAGCAGCAATTCTAATAACTTCATTTATTGATGTTATTTCAAGATTACTAGAATTTCTTCTTTGGGGGGGGTTGGTAGTGGGACCTAGAGCATAAATATGAAAGAGATGTTCTAAAAGTAATGGATACATTCTCTAACATGAGGACTTTTATTTACTCAAACATGTATTGTTATGTTAAAAAGTAAACACTTCTTCACTTTATGAAAGTCAAGTTAGTAATTATTATGCTTTAAATGTGTGCTTGGAGACAGTTTTAACCCATCTTTATCAGAAAAGGAATCTTCAAGAAGCAGGATTATTCTGAGAATATAAATTATTTTAATTCAGTGCTAGGTTAATATTTAACATCAGTGGTGCATCAACTTTACTTTTAAGAAAATGATTTATTAATAGTAATTTCAAATGTAATACTCTAAAACCAAAAATAAAGTTGTCAATAACTGGGAGGCATATATAAACAATTATGTGCCAGTGACTTTTACAGGGGCAATGAAGGGTAGGTTAGTTCCAGTGAGACATATTTTGACTTGTAAACACCGTGAGACAAATAAGATTAGACATCCTTTTAGTGGAGCAAAGTCTATGACATTTATTTATATATTAGTTTGCTTTTTATCCTCACCCTCATTATTCTTTTTATTTTTCTATGTACATAAAAGTGCAATAAATATTTAAATTTAAAAAAAGAAAAAGGGTTTCAAGAGAAGTCACAAGAATTAAAAGACCCACTCATTCACACATTGAGCAGTCTCATAATTGAGCAATCTCATGAAATTACTAAGCTGAAAGCCGTCACATATGCACAGAAGACCTGGTGCAGATTGCATTGGCCCTGTACTGCTGCTGTCTCTGTGAGTTCATTGCTCAGTTGACTTAGAGGGTCTTCCTTGTCCTCCTGGTGTCCTCCATCCTCTCTGGCTCTTCTGCTCTTTCTGCCTACTCTTCTGAGGGGTTCACTGAGCTCTGAGGGTAGGAATTTGCTGGAGACATTCTATTTAGAGTTGTGTGTTCTAAGGTGCCACTTTAAGTAATGTCTGGCTGTGGGTCTCTGTATTTGTTTCCATCTGCTACAGGAGAAAGCATTTCTGATGCAGGCTGAATATTGCACTGGTCTATGAGTACAGAAAAATGTCATTAGAAGTCTTTTTTATTTTTGTTTTGTTTTGTTTAGACAAGTAGTATTTGGTTTTACCTGAGTTCTCTGGGCTATCTAGTCTCTAGTTTTTGGTTAACCAAGCAGTATTGGATATGGGTTCCATCTTGTAAAGTGTATATCCAATACTGCTTGTTTTGTGACACCATTGCCCTAGCATATTGTTCAGTCAATACAGATTATAGAACAGAGTTTTGTGGCTGGGTTGGTCTTTACACTTTCTTTTTTTTAATTTTTTTAAGGTTTTCTTTTTTTAATCATTTTTTGAAAATCAATATCAAACGTAATATAAAAAACTAAAACAAAAAAAGCAAAAAGCAAAGCATGACCAAGCTGCAAACCACAACCCCTGAACAGCTTTGGATCTGAAACACCTGGGAGTGGCTTCTTGTATCCCACTCCCTCTAGAGGAACATCTGACTCAGTCTTGATGTTGGGGGGAGGAAACTGGATCTGCCAGGAGTGGATGCTGAACTAAGCCCATTATTAGGACAGTGGGACCTCCTGCCCATGCTGGGGAGGAGATGGGGAGATGTGGAGGAGAGTGACTGGAGGGGGTGAGAGGGGAAAGAGACCTTGAATAAGGATATACACAGATAGAAATGTGAGTTTATTCATAATAAAAAAAAGAAAGTGGAAAAAAAAAGAACCTAGAAACAACCTAGTTTCCCCTCTGAGGAATGAATTAACAAACTGTGGTTCCTCTACACAATGGAGTACTACTCAGCAGTAAGAAACAATGATATTCTATAATTTGCAAGCAAATGGATGGATATGGAGAATATCCTCATGAGTGAGGTTTCACAATCCCAGAAAGATAAGCAGGGGATGTATTCACTCATTAGTGGACTTTAAACAAAAAGCAAAGTATATCCAAGCTACAAACCACAAACACTGAACAGCTTGGAATCTGAAGCACCTTGAACTGGCAGTTTGGAGCCCATTCACTCCAGAGGAACACTTGAGCCAGTTTTGATGTGGGGATGAGGAAAGTGGATTTGCCTGGAGTAGATGCTGAACTAAGCTACCTTGGGACCTTGGGACCTCCTGTCCTTGCTGGGGAGGAGATAAGGAGATGGGGAGAAGAGTGACTTGTAGGGGCGGGAGGGGAAGGGCATTTGAACAAGGGGATACATGGATAAAAACTGAGACTTTATTAATAATAAAAAAACAAGAATAAAAGAAAAATAAAACTAAAACATCCAGGATAGAAAAAAAAACCCCATACAGTAATAAAACTTCTCTTTTCTCTAAAGTATATGAAACATACAAAATAAAATCTTAAGCCCCCAAACCGGATAAGGCTCAGCTGCAGATGAAGAAAGCACAGTCAGTCACAGCTAATGCCTATGAATGTACTACAACCACCACAAATTTCTGCTAAGCAACTCTTTGAAGTCAAACCAGAAGATGTGTGTGTGTGTGTGTGTGTGTGTGTTTTACATCACTTTATTTCAATAATAAAAATTTAAAATTAATAGATAAACATAAAATAAAGGGATATGCTATCCACTATAAGATCTATGCATTCTTTCACTGTGTTTGTGGAAGAATCTGCTCAGTGAGTCAAATAATTCTTGGCCCAAATCACTAAGGAATGCACATGCATTGCTCCTAGTCCTTAAAGAGAGTATATCCACATTCATGATTCAAAAGTCTTCATGACAGATGTGTTTCTGTCATTGTATGGTACTTTTGTTGAATAGTAACAGCAAAGTAAATTTTCTGTGAATAAGAAGATCTTTACTTAAAGGGTCTTAATATTTCATATAATTATTAACCAAGGAGAAACTATACTTGTTCTGGAAAGGACAAGAGAAAAATACAAATAATTGAAAAGTTTTTGTTTCTTACAACTGCACAAGATGGCATCTTTGCTTTTATAAGTGCCTAGAGAAGGTTGACTTAACTTTATTTACAAAAACCCTGGGACATATTTTGCAATTTCATGTAAAACTGCAGGTAGGGGTGGCAGATGCATACATAAGCAACCATTTTCCACTGAATTATGCAAATAAAGTAAGGTCATTGGATAGCCCACCCTATAATGGATGAAATGGCTTTGTCTTCAGTTCTCACTATACCACTGAGTCATTTTTTGACATAATCATTTATTCCTGAAAACTGGGTCATTTCTATCCACATACAAATGTTTTCTAAGGCGGTTTATATAAAAAGAGCAGGTAAGGCAGAAAGACCCTCCTAGGTATCACCCAATGGCCACATCTACTTGTGTTTCTCTTCTGAGCAAACTCAATTAATGTGTGCTATCTAGAGAAGTTGGCTCCTTCTGGGAGACCCTGATACTTCAGTCTGCCAAAATATTGTCTAAGCTATATTACATCTAAATATATGCACCAGATTAACTCACCTGTGGGAGTTTAGTTTTGCATCTAACTCTTCCTCAAAGCAATTAGAAATTGTTCATTTCCCTTATAGCATGAAAATAAAGAATATATGAAGAAGGGGAAGGAGTGAATAGAACAGACCTTTATTGAAATAAAATGTGTTGAGTAAAATACAACTGATTTAAATATTTCTTATATTTATTCATCATAAAATTAAATTCTTTAGTTGTTAAGGCAATTATGTGAGTCTATGAGCATCATTTGTGTAGACTGGAAAAATAAGGCGTATAACCTACTTATAAGAGGTCCCTTACACCTCTTATACCTATCTTAAGCCTATCAGAATGGCTAAGATCAAAAACACAGATGGCAACCTCTGCTGGAGGGGATGTGGAGCAAGGGGAACACTCCTACATTGCTGGTGGGAGTATAAACTTATACAGCAACTTTGGAAATCAGCATGGAGGTTCCTCAAATGACTGGGAATCAGTCTATCCAATGATCCAGCAATAACCACTACTGGGCATATACCAAAGAATGCACATTCTTACCTGAAGGGCATTAGCTCAATCATGGTCGTAAAAGCATTATTCATAATATTTTCAAACTGGAAACAACCTATATGCCCCTCAACTAAAGAATGGATTAACTAATTTTGGTACACTTACACAATGGAGTACTACTCAGCAGTTAAAAAAAATGACATCCTAGAATCTTCAGGCAAATAGATGAATTTGGAGAGTATCATTCTGAGTGAGGTAACACAGGCCCAGAAAGATAGGCATGGTATGCACTCACTCATAAGTGGATTTTAGACATAAAGCAAAGAATATCCACGCTACAATCCACAACCTCGAATAGCTAGGTAATAGGAGGAACTTGAGAAATCCATGTAGTCCTTTGGGAAAGAGAAATAGAGAAGATTTTCTGAGTAAAATGGGATAAAAGGGGGAGCAAGCAAGGGGAGGTGGGAACAAATCATGAGAGAAGGAGATGGCTGAGTGGGAGGAGCAACAGAGAGGGAGAACAGAGAAAAGGATATCTTGATAGAGGGAATCACTGAGGGTTAGAAAGAAACCTGGTGCTAAGGAACCATTCAAGAAGCCACAAGCTATTCCCAGCTAGGGCTCCAAGTAATAGTGGAGAGAGTGCCTAAACAGGATTTTCCCTATCATCAAATGAATGACTACCCTAATTGTTATTATAAAACCTTCATCCAGCAATAGATGGAGGCAAAAGCAAAGATACACAGCTAAGCACCAGGTTGCAAGTTGCCAGCTGGAGAGGGAGAGAGAGGGAAAGAGAGAGAGAGAGAGGAGGAGGAGGAGGAGGAGGAGGACCTACCTCTTCTGACTCACCTTCGGGCTCCTTGCCCTCACTAGGGAATGGATGGGGGGATGGACAGGGGGGAGACGAAAGGAGAGTTGGGAGGAGAAAAGAGAGGGGGAGCAGTGGTGGATATGGAAAAAAGTATTTAAATAAAAAATTAAAAAGAAAAAGACAAACGGACTGTGGAAGCAATTAACAGATTTGTAAGTATTATTGTAAAATTAAATTTATATGCTTAAGTAAAAGTGCATGCTTTTCAAGAAATATAGCTTGGTAAGAATATTACTTTAAAATTATTAACTAATTTTACCTATAATATATGTTTTGTGAAATTTGATTAGAATTAATGAAGAAATAATTACTAATTAAAATGATTTAAAAACAAATAAATTTATAATGCAAGTATAAACAAAAAGCTTAATTCTAAATATGGTAAAATTACAGTCGGTTTGTATATACTGCTTCTCTTAAAGAGTTAAAAAATTAGGAAATTCACTTAGAACTTAAAGAATCTGGGTTCAAATACTCTGCATAACATATTTACTAGCAGGATCACCTAATTTAGGGATATTGGGAAACTGTGTGTGTGTGTGTGTGTGTGTGTGTGTGTGTGTGAGAGAGAGAGAGAGAGAGAGAGAGAGACAGAGACAGAGACAGAGACAGAGACAGAGACAGAGACAGAGAGGAAGGGAGACAGAGAGGGAGGGAGAGAGAGAAGGCAGAGAGAGAATCCTGAACTGTTCATTAGTATGTAAGTGAGAAGGTATACACATGAGGAAAAATGTGTTAAGTATGAGCAGGCTGGTTGTTCCATGCACTGTGTCTGCTACAATAATAATACATCTCTCTGATGATTTTCTTATGTGGCTGCCACCCATGATCAGAGATGTCTTCCTCCTTCTATACCAGATAGCTACTCTGCTGAAGTTGGAAATTAGGAGTACATAAGGATGCTGTGTGATCCAGAACTGTGCTAAGATTTATATCATGTAATAATACAGAAGAGAGTTACATAAAATACCCAAACGCTTATCACCAAGAATCAATAATCCTCTTCTGTTCCTTCTCCAGATGTAATTATCATACTGAAGTAGCTGAGTATACTTCTCTATCAATATTTGGACACATATGTATCTTAAATAATTTATTGTATCATATTTTTATGTTTTATAACATTATACTTTCAAAATACATATAATAGTGCTATATGAAGATCCAGGAAATTTACTTCAATTCATATTCACAATAAACTTACCCTTTTCACCATAAATGGCTATTTGGATTATATCCAAGTTTCCAACACTAAAATCAATGTAGTAACAAAAATTCATGTTGTAGACAAGAGCTCTCCTCCTTATGTGCATTCTAGCAATGCAATTACTGGCCTTAAATGTAAATTTTAAACCTGTCTGGAGATTGTTAAAATGACCTGTGATGTGGTTTGTCAATTTATTCTCCCAGAAATGAAATTTGTTCCCAGTTTCCTACAGACTCTCATGTGTTTGGTATTACTACCCAATGTTCTTCAATTGTTCCTAAGTGATGGATATAAGATCCTTGATTTCTTAATAATTTGTTGCCCTTGATAATTGTAAGCTGAATATTGGTGGCCATCTTTATAGACAGTCTGTTCCTACTGACGATATTTAGTGCTACTCAGTAACTTGTTTTTCATTTTCCACTGATTTGTTGGTGTTATTTATATAGCCTGGGATGCAATCACTTGATGTGGCTTATTGTATAAAATTTTTAAAAGAGAAATAATACTAACTTTTTGGTATTAGATAACAAATTTGTTTTTGGTATGTTGAAATTTTATGCTGTTTGGGTGCCATCAAATTGAGCAACCATTTCAGTTTTCCTTCTGGCATGATCCTTGTATATGTATTTGCTTGTTTTTTGGGACTTGGAATCAAACCCATTTATATGCTAGTGCTCTGCCACTGAATTACATCCTCAAATCTTTGGTATGTACTTAATGAAATAGCTTACTATTATAAGGCAGTATATATCTGTACATATATTCATACATGAATATATCTCTTATATATTCATACAATGAAATGTTTTCTTTATTTTGCATTTTTTATAAAAATGTTATACTTTAATTTTCTGAAGTTTTTGTTTTAAATGTATAATATATATCTATTTTTTATTTAACCAAATAAATATCATCAATAATCTATATTCTCACTGATTTTCATTCCACTCATTAATTCGACTCCCCATACGGTATGATTCTGAGAGTTATATCTAATCTAGTTGTTTAACAAAGGCATAAAATAAATCAACAATTAGATATCTTATAAGCATTTTCTTACTATTATGGCTATCTTTTACTTTTTAAATAAATAGATAAAATATGTTTTATTACAATTAATAAAAATATTATTAAATAATGCTTATATATAGCAAAACTATGGCATACAAACACCTGTCAATAGATGCTTCTGAATTTGTCCTTTATATACTTATCTCTTATAATCAATAATTTTATTACACATTTTCTTAATTCATTTACCTAGGTCCCAGATACATTAAACACAAATTCACAGCATGTATCTGAGAAACAAGGCAGCTTTTTTACTACCAATTCAATGTTTCTAATTAGTACATTTACTTTTTTCTTATTCGTCATGCTTATATTAGAGAATTATATTTAGAAAAGCATTAATTTAAGATTCCAGATTACCCTGCATAACATGTCCAACTTATCCTTTTAAAATTTAAACTCTTTAGTAGTCCAAAAATTTCATATAAATTTATACTTTATGTTAACATATACTTTTGTAAACTGGTAAATCTTGCTATGGACTTGCATTCCTCAGCTTTTCCCCTCAAGATCCATTTTTTTTAATTTATTGATAGTTTCATATATATATACACACACACAATATACTTTGATCAAATTACTCCCACCTTCTCTACCCCAGTTTTTTCCAGATCCTCACTACCAATTTTCTCTCTTAACTTCATGTACTCTTTTTTTAAACCCACTGAGTCCACTATATACTGCTGGTGTGCACCTGAGTGCCCGGCAAGCCACTGACGCGTGGGCAGCTTGCTTTGTATTTCCTTAGTACGGTTTTCTGTTCTTTATATTGTTACTTCTACTTTGTTACTTTTTGCATGCTTTTCACCGCCTACCTTCTTTTCAGACTTTCTCCTGTCTATTTTCTACCTTCTGTATTTCATCATCAAATATCAGCTTTCAAATGACTCATTTTATTTTCCTTGTTTGTTTTATTTATATTTTTATGAATTTTATTTGTTTGATCAAATCTACACCCCATTCCCTTTCCTCTATTTTCCTCCTACTCCCTCCACTAATTTTGACTCCCAATATTATGTGCTTTTTTTTTTATGTGTTTTATACCCAAATGAATCCATTTGGTGTTGCCTGTATGTACAGTGGTATAAGACCATCTATTGAAGCTTGAGAAACTTCTCATTGAGATAAAGGTTTTTTGGCCCTGCCTAGCCCTGAGATCAACACCATCAGTACTAAATAATCACACAAAGACTTATATTAATTACAGGTTACTTGGCCTATGGCTCAGGCTTATAACTTGCTAACTCTTATTCTCAAAGTAACTCATGATTAGCCAAGTGGCTTAGTACCTTTTCTCAGAGCAGCATTTTCATCTTCTTTCCTCTGTATCTGTCTGGAAACTCTGCTCTGCTCTTCCTCTTTCCAGAGTTTTCATAATCTGGTAGCCCTGCTCATACTTCATGTCTATTTTCTGGCCAATCAGCATTTTATTAAACCCATAGGAGGGATAAATATTTGTAGAATATAAGAGCATAATCCCACAGCATCTTATTCCTGTAGAAAACTGATTCTCCTGCCACCAGAAGCATCCCAACTAGGAGTGGGAATTTATGAACCCTTCTTCCATCTACAGTGGGACTTTGACAGGCTTGAATATATACGGGTCTTCAAAATCATAACTGTGATGAGTTCATGAGTATGACAGCCCTATTGTGTCTAACAAACACTTCTATTACAAATGTCTACCACCTCTGTCTCTTACAGTTCTTTTATCTCCTCTTGCATGCTAATCCCTGAACATTGGATAGTTAAAATGTGATGTAGATATCCCATTTAGATATGAATACACCAGTCTCTTATGCCCTGCAATTGACCCGTTGTGGATCTCTGTGTTCATTTTCTTTTACCGCAAAAGTAAAATGAGTCTCTCTGATTAGGGTTAAGACATTCACTGTTCTATGGCTATAAAGATAAGGAGGTAGTTTATTACTATGTCCATTTATTGTAATAATAAATAGTATTAGTTTCTTCCATAAAACTTATGTTCCTAGGAAGACAAGTTCCCCGATAATTTGATTCAGTGATACCCACCCAGTGATATACAGCAGTGATTACTTATTATAATATGACTAACTGCTTTTTTGAAAATTTCTATAACTTGCTTATGCAGATACCCAAAGGCTGTTTTGACTTTTCTTAAAGACCTAGCCCTGGGTCTTCAACCAAATTAATGGTACCAAGTGTAAATTCTGTCTTATGAAGTATGCATCACACCTAATCCTAACATGGTTGGTTAATCCCATAATATTCATGTTACCATTGCACCAATAGATTTATTTTGCCAAGATAGTCATTCACATCTGGGTAAGAATCTTGATGACTTCCCTATCTACATTCTAAATAGAAATTTTTATCACTATGAAAAGTTAGCTAGTGGGGATGAAGCTCCTAAAAACTTCCAGCTTTATTTCTGCACTTTTTATGATTAAATTATGTGGTATCTTCGACACTAATTTCTTAATATCAAGTCTGGCACTGGACTTTTTATTTAATAGTCTATAGTAGCTGGGAGAGGCATCCTCCTTATAGGGTAACTCCATATAAATTCCTTTAACATATGCATATATTTTAGGAAGCTTCCACAAAAGTAGTTTTTATCTGACTTTCCCAAAGTTCTTCATTTATCCCTCCCAAATTCCCTCCTCTATCTGCCCTGACTTCAGATTTGCAGGCAATTGGATGGAGCTGGAAATACTTCTTCTGCAAAGGCAAACATCACATTTTCTCCTTCATATGTGAATGTTGGCTGAATCATTAGTTATGTGTGTTTAAATTTAAGTCCCCCCCAAATCAAGAAATTAGTCAAGGTCCATGGTGGGGGACTTTCAAGGTAAGAGGAAGAGAATAAAATTGGTGTGAAGGGTAAAGAAATAATAGAATGAAATGGGTTAAATGACTTATTTTCTAATAAAAATACCTTTATAATTATAAACTTCTATTTAGGTGATTAGGATACTCTGTGTGTGAGGTTTTATGTGTACTATGCTTGCTGATTCAATTATAAATATTGCATGATATCTATTTTACTTTGTTCATTAACTTATGAATTATTGAGAAGTCTATTTCTCAATTTCCAGCTACATAGAAGAGTGGGGGCTATTTTCTAGAGTTTGTATCTGATTTTTTTGAGTTTACTTCACAGAACTTTGTATGTCTTATTTTTATACACTTGTATGTTAATTATATCAGCTTCTGTTTGTCAAGAATTTATAAGCATTAAACACTTTTCTAAGTGGTTTACACATTTTAATTTGCTAGGAATCATAAAACCCTGTGGTAATATTACCTATAATTTACAAATAATGATCTATAATTTACAATTATGAGTCATAATAAGGTAAGATAACACAACTAGTAAGTTTCAGTACAGGGAATTGGGGTTGGTCAATCTTCAAATTATACCCTCCCAAACTGTCCCTGAACTTGTATCTGAAGAACTCAGCAGTGCACATTTGCTGAGTCAGTTGTGTACCTATGTCTCATCAACTTGGTTAACTGAGTCATTAAAATCTTGCTTATACTTTCATATCACTTGTCTGTTTAACTTACTAATTTCTTGCAAATACATTAGCATTTCCTATTTAAACTATAATATTGTTAGTTTCATAACATTATTGTTAATGTTTTATATCACAGTTAATTTCAGGAGTTAGTTAGTCTCCATCCCACCCCTGAAAAGAACAGACATGTAAGGAATACAGGTGAGACACAGGCTGGGACACGTGGTGGGTAGATTAGTAGATTACAAGAAATGGGTTGAGTTAAGATGAAAGAGCTAGCTAGTAATATGCTTGAGACATGGGCCAAACAGTATGAAGTTAATTTAAGTGTCTGATTCATTTCTTTGGGGACAAAAGCCGCTGTGGGCCAGGTCCCAACCTCTGGGCCCAAACGGGCCCGGGAAACCTTCTACAACATTTTATGGTGGTGTTCTTATTTCTACTACTCTAAAACAAATTGCATTTTGTCTGATATGTCTTTGTTATACTACTTGCTTTTAAATATTTGTTCAGATTGGCCAGGAATATCATTTTCCTTTTAAATTTATAATATATATGCAGTATATACAGACATTCACATTTATATGTTGTAAACAACTTTTAAATTGGATTTTGAGTTTTACCCACTTGGAGAAATTCTGCGTTTTAATAATTGGATTTAGTGCTAGAGACATTACTCAGAGGCAGAGTAATGACCCTGAACATGCATAGCCTTCGTGTTTAATTCCCTACACTGAAAATAAATAAAATAAAACAAAATTAGATATATTACTCAGAATTTTCTCACTGTAACAACTATATGAGATAAAATACTCTAAAAGAAAGTGCATTTATTTTGATTCAGGGTTTGTATGCTTCAGTCCATTGTCAGCTAATTCCATTGCTGGTAGGTGGTGGTGAGGAAGAATATTGTGGGATTAAAAAGCATACTGAGTTCACAGTAACCAAAGTCATAGAGAGAGAGACAGGAAGAGGCCAAGACCAACAAATCATACAAAATCACCATGCTGGGGATCTATTGGGGCAATCAAACCCTACCTCCCAAGTTTCCACTAATTTCCCAATAATATCATCAACAGATGGATCAACTAACAGATTAATCTTTAGATGAAGGCATCTTTCTTGTTATACGTTCACCTCTCCAGGTCACTACCAACTGAGAATGCCGTCAGTACTTGCTCTATACCTAGGGTTCCATATGTAACTCTAACCATTAAGTGTTAGCATTGTACTAACTAGGTTTATATAGTTACCATTCTTTAACAGATATATTTTTTTTTCTTTTCTCCAACCAGATTGATGAACTTCACAACATGGCTCATTTTCTTTTGTTTCTAGTGATACAGCTTTTTTATTAGTGTGTATTAATTGTACAAAATAGTGGGTTTTATTGTGGAACTTTCATATTGCATAGGATGCTTTGATAATTCCATTTTCACTGTAATAATTGAATAGCTTTAGGAGGCTTTAGTAACCTTAGAACCACAAAACATCAATGTGTCTATAACTTTACCTCAACCCTACATAAAAGCAACATTAGCTACTTCCTTTTTTTCTTAGCTTAAAAATGAACTTTAAAAACTTGTCTGTCATACAATATATTTTGATTATTTAATCATATTTTCCTCTCTCAACTCCTCTCAGATACTTCCTCACCCAAATATAACTTCTTTTATTCTCTCTCTCTCTCTCCTCTCTCTCTCTCTCTCTCCCCGTTTTTATATGACTCTATCCATCTGACTTTCTCTGTACCAGCATAAACAAAAGATTAAATTCAAAACAATGACAAAATGAAACAAAAAGCTCTCACACACACACCCACTATACACACACACATACACACACACACACACACACACACACACACACACACACACACACACTATTGAAGTCTGTTTTGTTTTAATCAACTATTCCTGGGCATGAGCCCTGTCCTGTAGTACAGTTGATATATCCCATGATATTCCATTGGAGAAAATAGATTTTTCCCTTTCCCAGCAATTATCAATTGCAAATAACTCCTCAATTGGGGTGGAACTTTCTGTGGACTTCCTTTTCTCCTTGATGGTTTGTCTGGTTTGGACCTGCACAAGTCTTATTTGAGCAATCAAGGTCTCTGTGAGGTTAAGTGTGCATCAGTCCTGTTGGATCTACAAAACCTGGTTTCCTTGGAGTTACCTCTCATTTACAGTCTTTCTGCCTCCTCTTTCACATAGATACCTGAGCCTAGAACAAAGGAGTTTGATGAGGGAATTCCATTTAAAGCTGAGAGACCCAAAGTCTTTTCTTCTCTGTACATTGTCTGGTTGTGGGTCTCTGTTAATGAGTATCTACTGGAAGACGAAGTCTCTCTGATGAGGGCTGAGTGATATACTGATCTATGGCTATAGCAGTGTGTCATTACAGGTTGTTTTATTGCTATGTTCCTTCATTGAATAATAGTATGTTTTGCCGTTGCTTCTTATGTTGTGTTGCATATTTCTAGTATCAATGTTGTATTGTATAGATTTAGGAATTACTTCAGCAAGAGTTAATGAAAGGTACACTTTCTCATTCTTTCTGAAAACAAATATCTTCAATTTCACTTCATTTCTAAATTATACACAATTATAGTTATTGTTAATTTTCTTTCAGTAATTAAAAACTATATTTGTAAAGTCTTCTGCTATCCATTCAACGTATTAATATTCTACTGAATCAGTCTTATATCATCATTGGTAAAGTGGCTTTTTCCTTTAGTATACTTTAATTTATTAATTACTTCTAAACTTGTTTCTCTGAAAAAAATACTTGACCAAAAATAGCTCAGAGGGTGAGGATTTATTTTGTACATCCAATCCATCATTGTAGGGAAGTCCAGTGGAAACACAGAAGACATATGGTCACATTGCATACCAAGTTAGAAAAGGCACAGCAATAAATGTTTACTTCACATTCTCCAGCTCACCTGATGGCGCTTTCCACATTTAGGGTGGTCCTCCCCATCTCAGTTCATCTAATCTACACAACTCCACCCAGACAAGCTCAGAAATCTGTTTCCACACCGGTTCTAAATCCTGTCAAGCTGACAGTGTTCACTGTCACACATTTCAAGCTGTGCTGTCCGGGAAAATTTTAAATATCTGCCTTCAAGTGATCCTCTCACTTCAATTTAACCAAGTTGCTGAAACATTGATGAACCACAGTGTCTGGACACCTTGTTTCTGTGATGGTTCTCTGAATAAGCTTTTCGTTTCCTTTATGCTGCGTACTGGCTGCTTTCTTTAAATCTAGAATATTCTGTGCTGTTATTTATTTGGCTAGTCTTTTTGCTTATACTATATGTACTGTTTACATTTTCTGATTCTGTTCTCTGTAATACCATGCAATATTTGTATTTCTACATCAGTGTATTATACAATGGGTGGTGTCTTATTTTTCTTCAAATGAAGAGTTTCAGTAAATTGCCCATTGTTCATCAAATCAACTGATAATTTTGTTTCTAGAAACTTTATTTTAGTTGGTTTTCATAAATGTCTTTCAGTTTTGGCTCATTAACTTATATTTTTAATATTTTAAATTTACCTTTTAAAACACATTTATTGATGGGACATTTTTGTTGTGTGTAGTTGTTATTGATATATTTGGTTTGGGAGATGAAACCCAAGGCTCAAGGATATGGCAAGTGCTTTACAATGGAGGCACAGCCCTCAATGTTATACAATTCTACATTTTTAGACTCTACTGGTTCTGCCTCAGGGTGGTTTATTTTCTTATTATATTTGTTTATTTTTAATAATTGATTTTATAACTTTTATGGCAGTTGTTTTACATGAAGATCTCCCGACAAGAAATTTGCCCTATACCATAGATAACTTTATTCTGCTGGGACCTTTACATTTTTTAATCAGTCACAAATAAGGTTTTGAATTGATTTTTCTCATATTAGGACTTCTCTAAGAACACTGCTACTCCAAGCCATTAACACACACAGCACAGATGTAGTCTGTCTAACTCAGATTCCTGAACAAATAGACAATTCTCTTTCTGCTTCCTAGTACTTGCACAGACTGTTTTCTATTAATGTTTATGACTAAGCAGACTCCTGGCTCCAGGATTTTGTTCACGAGTTTGGTTCCAATCCCAATGCCTTTGTCAGCATCCAGTATTGATTTCTTCTATCCAGTTTTGACACTCCCTGAGCTAGCTCTCTTACTGATTTTCTTCTGTCTTTATACTATCTGAAAACTTAGCTTTAGAAACTTCTAATGTATTTTTATTATACTTTTTGCAGTGCTTAAGTGGTTTTGGCATAGAGCAAAGAGCCTTCTGAGAGCTTCTCCTTGTAGATATTTAGAAAGTTACTTCTTGACCCCCTTTTCTGTTGAGAGTCCTCTTTATACCACTAACCCTGTTAACAAATAACTATCTGAAAACATTGGGGTGTTGTTTGTTTTAGTGAAGTGCAATCACAAGTTGTACAGTTTACCCTTACTTCAATTGCTTTTAATTTATTCACAGTGTTGTTCATCAATTTTGTAAACTACTCCAAAGACATGGCTGCTGCACATTTCCATTACTCTCTAGTTAGTATCTTATCCACCTGTCTCCAATACACAGCCTATGCAACTACTGCTTTGCTTTCTATATCTATACATTTTCCAGTTATGGGCTACTCATATGCATTAACTTATGTAAAAATCTGGTAGGTTTTGACTGGCTTCTTTTATTTAGATTAATGCTTTAAAGATTAAAGGGCATTGTAGTATCTATCACTATTTTTCCATACTATTGAATAATATTTTTTTGCACAGATACAACATGACATATTTAATCACTCCTTCATTTGCTGGCTGATATTCAGTTGCTTTTAGTTATAATGAAAAAGGCTATCACAAACAAGTTTTGGGGTGAAACTGTCTTCACACCTACTGGAAGTACAGTAAGAATATAATTAGGGGAACATATGGTAACCATTTACTTCATTGATCATCAGATGGATTTCCAAAGTAGCCATGCCATCTTAAAGTCCCACCAGCATTCACAGGGCTCTAATTTTGCTATATCCTTGCTAGTAGTTACTATTGCTTATCTTCTTTTTTTTTATATTCCATAAATTAATATAATTAATATGTCAGTAAAACTAAAGACACATTTTACAAATGAAATAGAATGACCATTTATAAATTCCCTATGACATACAGTGATTAAACTACTAAACATATATAACAAAGAAAGGATAGTAAAAGCTGAAATAGAAAAAGACCAAGTCATAAATAAACATAGGATCTTAGAATAACAC
>PVIH01021300.1:0-30144 GCA_004025045.1 Sigmodon hispidus | reverse complement strand
GCCTACTTGGTCATGGTGGATGATATCTTTTATGCATTGTTGTATACGGTTTGCCAAAATTTTGTTGAGAATTTTCGCATCAATATTCATAAGGGAAATTGGTCTGTAATTCTCCTTCTTTGTTGTGTCTTTGAGTGGCTTGGGTATTAGGGTGATTGTGGCCTCATAAAAGGAATTAGGCAATATTCCTTCAGTTTCTGAGAAGTGGAATTTTCATATGTAGCTCACATATTTTATTAGTGAATTAAGACTTTTTTCCTGGATGTCCAGGTGTTTGTTAATGTAAACTCAATAGCACAGTGTGACAATAGCCATGTGTACTGCCTTATTATATATTAAGCTGACACAAACTGGAGTCATTTTAGAAGAAGAATCCCCAGTTGGGAGAATATCCCCAAAAGAATTATATGTGGGTAAGCCTGTGATGCATATTCTTAATCAAAGATCAAAGTGGTAGGATCTAGGCTATTGTGGATGGTGCTACCCTTGATTGGCGATTCTGGGTGCTATAAAAAAGTAAGTTGATCAAGCAGCATTTTTCCATGTTTTCAGAATCAATTCCTGCCTTTGCTTTTCTGCCTTGAGTTTCTGTTCTGACTTCTCTGGATAATGGACTTAAAAGTGTAAAATGAAGTAAACTTTTCCATTCAAGTTGCTCTTGGCCATAGTGTGTTATCACAATAATAAAAACTAACTATGATAGCATCATATGAATCATTAAGAGAGGACACTATCCAGCTGATGGAAGAAAATAAAATGAGAAAATTATAACAGAAACGAAGCTGGAGGAACCCATATTAAAGAGTTTGAAGACACTCTGCCTGCAGAAAGGATCCATTGAGGTATATAAGAAGCAGAGCCATCATCCATAGCCATGATCCACTTACCCACAGCAATAAGGAAAGAAGGATATTGCAGATGTAGCGGGAAACCAGAAGCTACTTAGGTAAACTCTATGACGTTAAAATATTGGAGTCAGGCAGGGCGTGGTCAACTGGAAAGAGCACCGGAAAGAAAGCCCCTCGGAAGAGAGAGCCCGGAAGAGGAAGAGCTGGGCCCCGGGCTTCTGGATGTGGTGAGGAAGGACTGTTAAATACCCACTGAATGTGTAATGGCCAAGAATGCTATAGCAAAATTAATTATATCACAAAGAATTTCTGTAGCTCTACCACTTTAAACATCAAATGGAATCCATTGCTTTCACTGAACAGTGATGTTCATTTGTAAAATGTATATTTTTAAAATTAGGAATTAAAATACATCAATTATATAAATTTTTCCTTCCCTTTCTCTTTCCAGTGCATCTCATGAGTCCCCCTTTGCCCTTTATTTTTAATCTTAAATGTATCGTCTCTATTACTTTAATTGTTCTTTATCAACATTGTATTTATGAATAAAACAATATACATCAACATAATACAATATGTGCATATATATATATACCCTTTAAATATATAAATATGATCTATGCATCCTCATAAAGTTTCTTGTATTATGATTTCAGGGTTTATAATTAATTTTGGGAGATGGGTCTTTCTTGCAGTAAACTATTTAACACATTCTTAGCATTTCTTAGTTGCCTGTAGTTGTCTGTCTGGGATTAGTGTTTGCAAGAATATTGCCTTTCATTATGAATGTCTTCATACTTCACATTAGGCAGTTGCATTTTCAATATTTGCCTTAACAGAATACAAAATAAGGAACATTTCCTTGAGCACTTGGATAAAAAGTAGCCATAAGAATGTCTACTAGCAAAGACCTCTGACAAAACAGCTCATTTGTGAGAACGGCTGTGACTTGCATATATACTTCAAAACTAGAACTTGATTTTTATTTAGAAATGTACAGGAGCATGGGATAGTATTGTCTTATGCCTCTGAAGTCTCCATCACCAAGAAGATTAAGAAACCACTAGAAAGCAGAACTGAATGATTACATCAAGTGTATGAACCTGAAATATGTCACCAGAGGAAATTAAGTGACTGTACATTACTTTACTTAGCACCTGATTTAGTCAGTTCTCTAGCAGTTTTTCAGACAAACTGCTCTCCACCCCACCCCCAAGCTCTCACCATTTGGACAGCTCCAAGGAACAAAAGCCCTCCCTAAAGAAAGGCTGATTGTAAAGCTGACCTCATCACAGTAGGCTAGTGTAATAGACAAAGAATGGGGAAGCAGAAGCCAGGTAATAAAAACAAACCAGGAAATATTGATTCCAACCCAGCAGCACACTGTTTAATTTAAAAGACAGCTCCTCAGAAAATCCTTTCCTGTGTTGTCAAACAAGTGCTGGAACCTGTCTATCCTTCCAATCATTTCATTAGAAACACAAAGAGGTGAGATGCCCTTGGCTTTCCAACAAACTGGAGGGCATAGGGCATATGCAGTTGGATTTCTTTATTCTTATCAACTGCCACATTTAATTGCTGCTATTTGGAGGAGAGAGAGAGAGAGAGAGAGAGAGAGAGAGAGAGAGAGAGAGAGAGAGACTTTTTCCTCATGCATATTACTACTGTCTCCTTTCTACTGACACAAAAACAGATGTCTATGTCCAATTAATAGTTTTCTTTTGACTTGAAGACTTTCACCTTCCAAAGTCAGACTTATCATTCACCTTCCCTTTGTTTGCTAGGTTGCCATTGTACATGGACTACAAATGGAAGTGCTGATTGCATTTGATAGAAGCAGCCTGAAAGCACTGAATTTGAGTCTGCTTTTTAGAAAGGTTTATGTCCTTTATTTTCTTTCTGGGTCTCAGAAGATAATTGCATTAGGCAGTATGTTGAGGGAATGCAAAATAAATAGGGTTTTAAAGAATTTACATTTAAAATAAAGTCTTAAACCACTTCTTATCAAAGAATGTTAAAAAATATTAAGAAAAATTACACATTTTGTTACTCTATGCAAATTTCTACCAAGAAAAGCTAGTCCATTTAAGAGCAATTTAATTATGATTCTTGAGCAAATAACTATCTATTGTGGCAATAGAGTAACAATATTGCTTATTATGGTTTGAATCTAGAATTTCGCTCTGTAAAAAGTTGACTGAGAACTGACATATTCAAGGTCTTTATATTCCTCATGCATTAATTGATAAAAGAGTCTGAAGGTAGAGCCTAGCTGGCTACACGTTTCAGTGGAAATGACTTTGAGGGATACATCTTCATCACAGACTCTTTCTCTTCATGGATTTGTTTCTTATCTGCACTGAGCAGGACTTTTACATCATCCATTGTATGCTGTGAGACTCAGCAGAACTCCTGGCTTAAAATGATGGAGTTGTTCAAATGCAAACATAGAGTGCCAAACCTATGAAACAATGATCCAAATTCTTTACTTCTCTGAAACTGTTGTTGGTTAATTCAATTGTTCTGTCATGATGTATTTTGTAGCAGCAATGGAAAACTAAGCTAGTGATGTTCAGGTTAGAGTGTGACCTCTGATATATACCCACCCGTATTCTAAATACAGGCTAAATAAAAATATGTTAAAATCTATTAGCACCATGATTTTGTCTCAAATACATAGTGATTTTTGTCTCAGATACATAAACATAGTCATTATGTAAATCATCCACTTCTTCCTAAAATGAGTCCATCAAAATAAGTCATTATTCATAAAGTGAAAGAAAGTGAGAAAGGATTTATCTCAATCTTAATTCCTATGGAGATTGTTTAAGTTTGAAAACTTTCATGCTACTAATTTACAATTCATACTGATCTTTTGTATATGCAATTTGAATAGTTATCTAATATGTATGAAGCACCCTGGGGTCTATACCTCTTTGTAGTATTATTTGTCAAAGGTATGGAGTATTGCTTTAAAGTGTCTGTGAGGGGACAAAACAATCTATGATTTGTCCAATTTTCTTTCTATGTGTGTAAAATTATAAACTATATTTGTCTTTGATATTTTCAAAGGAGTGTCATAGACAAGAATAAAGTTGTTTTGAAGTTGGTATCGGGTATCCTGGTAAAGGAGGAAGAATTTAGCGTGTTTGTTTACTTGTCTGGAATATATAAACCAGTAAACAGGAAGCGTTTATATATAGGGAAGTCATACATAAGATGGGTTGTCTCTGGAAAACAGAAGAACAATGGATATAACATCTCTAGATTCATCACCTTTTACACATATTATCTTATAACACCTATCCCACTGAGCTGGGTAACACAGCTTTACATTTTACACATTAATAAGAAATTTTTATGAATATTTAGACTCTGTTCTATAACCACAGCTAATGATTTTTTTAAAGACATTTGAAATGTAAATATAATAAAGGAGACTCAATTTCGGTGTAGTAAGCCAGAAAGTATGTACAGAATCTTCAGTGCAATTGTGTATGCTTCTATTAGATAAACAACATTTGTACATCACCGTGACAGTACCTGTAACTCTTAGCTTCTCTGCTCCAATAGTTATCTCATCTTCATCTGCAGAAAACAGCACTCTGCCATCTTCACTCGCTCTCACTTCAAATCTTTTACACTGTGCTTCTACAGCCTCGGCTCCTGTAGTCAGAGGAAAAGTTTGAAAACGAAACAGGAATGCAGAACACCATTGACATATGTGATTTTTATAACCAGAAAGAAAAGCACATATTGCTCTTCTTGTTCATCTCATCTGAATATTTTACATCAGAATGAACATTTTAAGGATGTTAGCTTCTCAAATGCCCTTAGATTTTACTGAATATTTTTAGACTGTATTAAATGGTCATCCACAGTTTTCTAAATGTTTAAGGTTGTTCTAATACAGTGTGTGTGTATGCCAGATTTAAAAAAAAAAAAAAAAACAAACTAATATATTCAAGGAGAAGCAATGTCTGCTTTGATTTCTACTGGAGGTGATGATTTGTCATTCATTTTACCTGGCATATGTCACGTGCTCAATAAATGGGGCCCACATGACTCACATCTCTTTGAAGTTCAGACCACAGAATTCATATTGCTACCTCTTTTGTATTCTAAAGTACTGATCATTTGTGAATCTTTAATTACTCCCCATTTCAAAGATTTTAGTGTAGATATCATCTTACCCTTCAATGTCAATGAATTTCAATGCATTTTATAATCACTCTTGCAATAGATTTGTCTATTACAAATTTTAAATAATAAATTTACCGTGTTTCTTGAAATGTCAGCAACTTAACTACCCTTAGGTAAGCAATTTAACTACTTCAAAGTGCAATTCAATGTGAAAACAGGAATCCTTCTCTTCAAATCCATTGACTCTTTCTACTAATTGTTAACACACACACCCCCACACACAACACACATTTTTAAATATAACAGTTCAGTCTATATGATGTTACACTTATGTGTATTTACAGGACAGAACATTTGGCACTGAAAAAAACAATTGAGGTGTTTTTCTCTAGAGTAGACCTTCTCCAACTCCAAGCTTTTATCTGCCTAAAGTTCTTGTATTGAGGTCTCATGGGCTTTTCTCATCCACGTTGACAGGTTCATTGGTGTAGTTCTTGTTCCGTTCAAGTTCGAGAAGGTAAGGTGTTAAGACTTTATAAGTGTAGCTTCTGATATCACAGTGAGACACAAGATCACAGAAGCTCCTTAGTCCTCCTGCTCTTACAGTTCTACCATCACCTTTTTCACAAAACAACCAATTTCTCTTCACTTTAGTCATTCTCAGAGATGAAAGATAGGTCCCTATTGCGGCAGACACTATATATTTTATATGTTGGCACCAGGACCCCTGAGCTGTAACTTTCCTGAATACTCCCTCTCTGAAGACTAGTTTTCATTGTACCAGAAGGGACCAAGCCTCCAAATGAGAGGCAACCAATAGTTCTACTCCGCTATGAAGTACAGCAATTAAGAGCAGAGCAGTATAACTCTAAGGGTTCAGTAATAGCATACATACCTTAGTGGTAATCATACCTTAGCTCTCTAATTGGCATAATAAGGACTTAACAGGAAGAAAACCATTCCTGGTACTGGAAACTTAGTTACCTACTCAGTAACAGTGAATTCACGGTAATTAGAGGAGAATCTATAACCAACAATTTACCAACCCAGCATAATTACTAACAACAATCTATGAACATACTTATAGACAATGTAGTTTTCACCCCATCAAGAAGACTTTGTTTGTAACAAATGGAAAACCACCATAAATTAAAATCTTTTAAAAATCAAAGTTTTTTTTTTTCTTACAAAATTTAAAGTCACTATTGAGGTAACCATGGAAGACTTAACATCTTTGGTCATCATCTTGACTTTGTAAATATTATTTCAGAAGGTGGCATTTATTTGACTGTTTTGTCATTTCATTTGAGTCTAAACATATATGTTTGCATTTAGCCATTGTAACATAGTAATTAAATGAGATGATTGTCAAAAAATTGAAGCCAATGTGTTGATAATTTGAATTCTAGGTATACATACCTCTATGTTTAAATCTGTCTTCAAAAAACTTGGGTAAACATTAAATATCAGTGATTTGAGAATTATAGATCTTTTACACATAAATCTTTAACATTAACTATATTGCCAAATATACCCACTTGCTGAGATAAATTTATTCACAAGTTATACTTGGTGGCATAGACATGCACTAGATAATTACAAACATATGACATTATATGCACCCATGGATTAGCAAATATTTTCTAGCGTATCATTATTCAGAAGACACTATACAAATATTAAGATATTATAGGGCATATTACACAAATTAACAAGTAAGCTATCAGAAATAAGCAGTTAGAAACTTCAGTAGAGTAGTATCTGATTCTGGGAAAGGGAGTTGAAATTTTAAGTCATTAACTTTAAATGAAGAAAGACAAATTGCACCGTATTTATGCATGCAGAATACAGAGATAAATCTAGGTCATAAATTAATGCATGCAAACATCATCCAATTGAAGAACAAATATAAAATTAATACTTCAGAGTATATTTTATTATTATTAGCATAATTACAGATGGCAAAATTGCAAGCTATTAGCAATGACTTGATAGTAAATAAATGTTTTATATCAGAAAATAATTATAGAGCAATACATTTACATGCATTGCTTTTTCTACAAATGAAAAAAGAGTGAAACTATATAATTGGAGACATAATCAGTAATTGGGGCTATCAGTGTTTAATATTAATATATTATACATCATAGTATTGAACTTAGTATATTCAAACTTGTTTTGAGCCTATAATTTGTTTACTTCTAGTATCAGGATTTTGTTTTGTTTTGGCAAGGTCCTGTTGTTCCAAGGTACAATTACATTAAGTAGAAAAGGAATAATGTATTATTGTCTTTGAATTCTATATTCAATTTGTGAAGTTGTAGAACTAGAAATTTTCTTTATAAGAAGAACCATGGGTGCTTAAAAATATACATGCAAGAGATTTCAAGATTCCTTTCAGGATTGATTCAAAGAAAACTAATCAGAGATCTAATTGTTTATGTCTGCTTGTCTCTGATGTGTCTTTCTCATTGGTTGTATGATCCATTAATGCATCCTACATAACTTTGTACTTTAATTTTATAAGTGTTCAACATTATCATGTTCTTGAATATTTTTAAGAGATTAGAAATTCCCACAGCAAAAGAAAACTGGGATTCAGAATTCTTCACTCAAAAATTCCTATTTTAAAATTACCATCTGTACAGATAAATCATAAAAACAAAAATAATAGCAGCCAATTTACTATGAGGTATATGAATAAATTCTAAAATCCAAAATGGTTACAGGCACCATTGGAGACCAACATTCATGTTTTTCAGTGCCTCGTGGTTAAAGGTCTCAATAGGGTCACAAGATGAAGATAAATTTCAGACGGCTTGGGCAGAGAGGACATCAGCTAACACACAAACTTCAGGTTGGACATGATGTGAATGTGTGATGCTTTCAGTTCTGTAAGTAATGCACCATGGAGCTGATCAGTGTCTTCAAGCGCACGCATACACTCTTGATCATCAAGAGTGTGGGAGGATCTTAGCATCATCCATGCCAAGAATTAGTGGGAGGACACAAGCAACAGCCAGCTATCACGAAAAATACATGAAAAACAGTGCAGCTAATGACTAATTGCTGCTCTCCATTCCTCAATAAACATTTATGGGGTGTTTAAGTGTGTTCACACTCATGTACATACTCATACATATATGCACATATACACACACTGTACACTGTATATATAAAAGTATACATATACATACATAGGCTTTTCTGAACACAAAATGACAATAAATGTTTAATTATTTAAAGATTTACTTGAATACAAATTTATCAGTATTCAATAGACATTATTTTGTTTTATAATACATATGTCATTAAAAATTTACATGTGAAATGTTTCCTAGGAATGTCTGTCATGGGGGAAGATATGTTAAAGAAAAAAGAGAATGACAAAGACCAACCTGAAGCCAGTCTGGATTAAGGCCACAGCTGCCCTTTGACTTTCAGTACCTAAAATAGTGATAGGAATACTCAAATTCAGGTGGCTATGTTTGTCCTTCTGTCTCCCTTGCTGATCACAGGCATCAACCTTTATCTAAACTAGTAGTGTGTGTATCTAGTTATTCCCCAATAAAGGCTTACTTCTCAGTTGTGATGAATGCCATTATTTGTCACCATTTATATCACTTCTTTACCTATAATTCATACTGCCATTCCTCTTGCCCTCCATTGATGTTTTAAAAACATCAATTAGGTGGGCTGGCAAGTTAGGTTGTTAAAAGAACTTGCTGCTCTTGCAAAGGAATGGTGTCTGATTCACAACACCAAAAGGTGGCTAACAATATTCTATAACTCTAGTTCCAGGGGATCCTTTCCCACTGTGGGGACTCATGGGCATTGCAGGAGATATGTGTAGAGAATTTGTGATGGGGCTTAGGCTAGAAGAGTAAAAAGAGTCTAACAGCCCATGGGGAAAAAGCAGGAATATCCCATTATAAGGAATCATAAAAGCACTCTCTAGAGTGCTGTCTGCAGAGTCCCAGCACACTCTGGAGCAGGGGTAGATAAACTCTGCCAGTAACTATACCCACAGCACTTGCTGAGGGAATTTACACGGCTACCCACCACCACCTCGAACTGAGCAAACCAACAACTACAGGGGTCTCTGAAGGACAGACACAGACCCTGCCCAGAGGTGAGGAGGGGTCACCAGGCCCAAGAGCCTATATCCCAGCCTGGGAGGGAAAGTTGAGTTCCCATAGGTTCCGGTTCCACTTCCAGGACCAAGTGCTGTCTACAGAGTCCCAGTGTACTCTGGAGCAGGGGCAGGTAAACTCTGCCAGTCACCATACCCACAGCTCCTGCTGAGGGAATTTGCACGACTACCCACCGCCACCTCGAACTGAGTGAACCAACAACTGGAGGGGTCTCTGAAGGGCAGACTCAGACCCTGACCAGAGAGTTGACAGGAGGCACACAAACCTCAGTGCCACAACTGACCAGGAGCCATGTAATCGTGAACCACTGAAGCCATGGGCAAACATCAGTGCAAAAAATTACATAATAATACAAAGGACAACATGGTAACTCCAGAAGAGAGTGGTGATCTTACAAATACAAGACCGGAACTGAGCAATGAAGAGGAAACAGAAGGAAGCAACATCAAAAATTCCTTTTCGATGATCATCGAAGCTCTCAAAAAAGATATGAAAAAAAGCCTTAAAGAAATAAAAGAAAATACAAACAAAAAATTGGAAGAGATGAACAAATCTATGAAAGAAACATGCCAGGAACTAAAAGCTGAAATAAAACCTGAAATAGAAACAATAAAAAAGGCACAAATTGAGGCAAAGATGGAAATAGAAAACCTGAAGAAAAAAGCTGGAACCACAGATAAAAGCATAACAAACAGAGTTCAAGAGATGGAAGACAGAATCTCTGAAGTGGAAGACTCAGTAGCTCAAATAGATATATCAGTTAAAGAAAATACTGAAACCAAAAAAGTCATAACTCAAAATGTTCAGGAAATCTGGGACATCATGAAAAGACCTAATTTGAGAATAATAGGAATAGAAGAAGGAGAAGAATACCAGCTCAAAGGCACAGATAATGTTTTCAATAAAATCATAGAAGGAAACTTCCCTAACCTGAAGAAGGAAATGCCTATAAAGATACAAGAAGCTTACAGAACAACAAATAGATATGATCCCAAAAAAAGTCAGTGTGCCACCTTATAATCAAGCCACAAAACATACAGAAGAAAGAAAAAATTTTATGAGCTGCAAAAGAAAAGGGCCAACTCACATATAAAGGCAGACCCATCAGAATAACACCTGACTATTCAATGGAAATGATGAAAGCTAGAAGGGCTTGGTCAGAAGTTATACAGATGCTAAAACAGCATGGCTGCCAAACTAGAATACTATACCCTGCAAAATTATCAATTACCGTAGATGGAGAAAACCAGGTATTTCAGGACAAAGTCAGACTGAAAGAATATCTATCTACCAATTCAGCACTACAGAGATTATTAGAGGGAAAACTCCAACCTAAGGACCCCAGATATAACCACGAAGTCACAAACAACCAATAAGTCCACAGAAGAATACCATAGAGAAAGGAAATGCAAACAAGTTGCCACCAAAAATGGCAAGAAATATGAATCAATGGTCACTAATTTCCCTTAATATCAATGGACTCAACTCTCCTATAAAATGACACACACTAACAAGATGGATACAACAACAGAAGCCATCCTTCTGTTGCCTACAAGAAACACACCTCAACTGCAAAGACAAACACAGGCTTAGAATAAAGGGTTGGGAAAAGATTTTCCAGTCAAATGGTACTAAGAAACAAGCAGGGGTTGCAATCCTAATATCTAACAAAGTAGACTTTAAGCTAAAAGCAATTAAAAGGGACCAAGAGGGTCACTACTTATTCATCACAGGAAAAATTGGTCAAGAGGAGATTTCAATTTTAAATATTTATGCCCCTAATATAGGGGCACCTACTTATGTAAAAGAAACACTGCTAAATCTTGAATCCCACATCAATTCTAACCCTAATAGAGGGAGACTTCAATACCCCAATTTCAACCCTGGATAGATCAACCAGACAGAGCCTCAACAGAGAAATAAGGAGTCTAAAAGAGGCTATGATGCAAAAGGATTTCGTAGATATCTGAAGAACCTTCCACCCAAAGACAAAGGAATATACATATTTCTCAGCTCCTCATGGAACTTTCTACAAAATTGACCACATAATTGGTCATAAAGCAAATATCAACAGATACAAAAAAATGGAAATAATCCCTTGTAACATATTGGACCGCAAGGGCCTAAAGTTAGAGTTCAACAACATCAAAACCCAAAGAAAGCCTACCAACTCATGGAAACTAAGCATCACTCAGCTGAACCATCTCTGGGTCAAGGAAGAAATTAAGAAAGAAATCAAAGCCTTCCGAGAATTCAATGAAAATGAATCTACAACATATCCAAACTTGTGGGACACAATGAAAGCAGTCTTGAGAGGAAAATTCATAGCGCTAGATGCCTATATGAAAAACCTAGAGAAATCTCATACTAAAGATCTACAGTGCAGCTGAAAGCCTTAGAACAATTAGAAGCGAACTCACCTAGAAGGAGTAGACGGCAGGAAATAATCAAACTTAGAGCTGAAATCAATACAATTGAAACAAAAAGAACAATACAAAGAATCAATGAATCTAAGAGTTGGTTCTTTGAGAAAGTTAACAAGATAGATAAGCCCTTAGTCAAACTAATCAAAAAACAGAGAGAGAGTGTCCAAATCAACAAAATCAGAAATGAATAGGGAGACATAACAATAGACCCCCAGGAAATACAGAGAATTATCAGATCATACTTTGAAAATCTGTATTCCACAAAAATGGAAAACCTAGAAGAAATGGACAGCTTTCTGGACAGGTACCATCTACCAAAATTAAGTGAATTACCTAAACAGGCCTATAACCTTTAAGAAAATTGAAGCTGTTATTAAAAAACCTCCCCAAAAATAAAAGCCCTGGTCCAGATGGTTTCAGTGCCGAATTCTACCAGACATTCAAAGAAGAATTACTACCGTTACTCTTCAAACTATTTCACACAGTAGAAACTGAAGGAATATTGCCAAATTCCTTTTATGAGGCCACAATCACCCTAATACCCAAGTCCCTCAAAGACACAACAAAGAAGGAGAATTACAGACCAATTTCCCTCATGAATATTGATGCGAAAATTCTCAACAAAATTTTGGCAAACCATATACAACAATGCATAAAGATATCATCCACCATGACCAAGTAGGTTGCATCTCAGAAATGCAGGGCTGGTTTAACATACGAACAACTGTAAATGTTATCTATCATATAAACAAACTAAAGGAACAAAACCACATAATCATATTCTTAGATGCAGAAAAAGCCTTTGACAAAATCCAACACTCCTTTATGATTAAAGCCCTGGAGAGATCAGGAATACAGGGAGAATACCTAAATATAATACAGGCGATTTAAAAGAAGCTGACACCCAGTATCAAACTTAATGGAGAAAAACTCAAAGCAATCCCACTAAAGTCAGGAACTAGACCAGGATATCCTCTCTCCCCTTATCTATTCAATATAGTTCTTGAAGTTTTAGATAAAGGAATAAGGGAAGGAAAAGAGATTAAGGGCATACAAATTAGAAAAGAAGAAGTAAAGCTATCTCTGTTTACAGATGATATGATTGTATACATAAGTGACCCACAAAATTCTTCCAAGGAACTGCTTCAGCTGATAAATACCTTCAGCAATGTAGCAGGATACAAGATTAACTCAAAGAAATCAGTAGCTCTTCTATACACTAAAGAAAGAAGAGCTGAAAAAGAAATAAGGGAAACATTACCCTTCATTTTAGCTGCAAATAGTATTAAATACCTTGGAGTAACTATAACCAAAGAAGTAACAGAACTATTTGACAAAAATTTTAAATCACTGAAGAAAGAAATTGAAGAGGATATAGGAAAATGGAAAGCTCTCCCATGTTCCTGGATTGGTAGGATCAACATAGTAAAAATGGCAATTCTACCAAAGGCAATCTACAGATTCAGTGCATTGCCCATCAAAATCCCAACACAATATTTTTTGGACCTTGAAAGAACAGTACTCAATTTCATTTGGAATAACAGGAAAGCCTGGATTGCCAAAACAATTTTGCTCAACAAAGAACATCAGGAGGTATCACCATCCCTGACTTCTAGCTATACTATAGAGCTACAGTAATAAAAACAGCCTAGTACTGGCATAAAAACAGACTTGTGGACCAATGGAATAGAATTGAGGATCCAGACATTAACCCAAAAACCTATGAACACCTGATCTTTGACAAAGAGGCCCAAAACATTCAATGGAAAAAAGATAGTATATTTAACAAATGGTGTTGGCATAGCTGGATGGAAGTGTATAGAAAAATGCAAATAGATCTGAGCCTGTCACCCTGCACAAAACTCAAATCCAAGTTAAACTTAAACCCAACCACTTTGAACTTGATAGAAAAGAAAGTGAGAAATACACTTCTACAAATTGGCACAGGCTACCACTTCCTAAATATAACACTGGTGGCACAGGCACTAAGACCAACAATCAATAAGTGGGATCTCCTGAAGCTGGGAAGCTTCTGCAAAGCCAAGGACACTGTCAATAGGACAAAACGACAGCCTACAGAATGGGAAAAGATTTTCACCAACCCTACAAGTGATAGAGGACTGATCTCTAAGGTATATAAAGAACTCAAGAATTTAGAGCCCAAAATCCTGAATAACCCTATCAAAAAATGGGGTTCAGATCTAAAAAGGGAATTCTCAGCAGAGGAACTACGAATGGCTGAAAGACACCTGAAAAAGTGCTCTTCATCTTTAGCCATCAGAGAAATGCAGATCAAAACAACTTTGAGATACCACCTAACACCTGTTAGATTGGCTAAGATAAAGGTACAGATGACAGCTTATGCTGGAGAGGATGCAGAGCAAGGGGAACACTCCTCCATTGTTGGTGGGAGTGTAAGCTTGTTCAGCCACTTTGGAATGCAATATGGAGGTTTCTCAGAAAATTGAGAATTAATCTCCCCAAGGACCCAGCAATACCACTCCTGGGTGTATACCCTAAAGAGGCACATTCACACTCCAAAAGTATTAGCTCAACTATGTTCTTAGCAGTGTTATTTGTAATAGCAAGAAACTGGAAACAACCTAGATGTCCCTCAACTGAAGAATGGATTAACAAACTGTGGTACATCCTCACAATGGAATACTACTCAGCAGTAAGAAAAAATGATATCCTAACATTTGCAGGCAAATGGATGGATTTGGAGAATATCCTCCTGAGCGAGGTATCACAAACTCAGAGAGATAAGCAGGGGATGTACTCACTCACTAGTGGTCTCTAAACAAACAAACAAGAAAAAAAGCCAAACATGCCCAAGCAGCAAACCACAACCACTGAACAGCTTGGGATAAGAAACACCCTGGACTGACCCTTCGAACCCCACTCCAACTATAGGAACACCAGACTCACTCTTGAGGGAGGGGGGACAAAACTGGATCTTCCAGGATTGGAGACTGATCCAAGCATTTTTGGGTCAGTGGGACCATAGAATTGTCTGCTCCCTGCCCAGGGAGGGGATGGGGAGTTGCAGAGAAGAAAAATGACCAGATGTGGTGGGAGGGGGAAGGGACCTTGAATAAGGATATACAGGAATGGAAAAAAATTCAGAGGGAAAGCTGAACACAAAGTAAATATATGTGTAGCAACCTTATTTGCTTTACCACCCTTGAAAAGTCATGCTTATGATTTTTATCCTCTTTATAGTTATTGTTAACTTTTCAGCATTTTAAATTCATGTTACTGTTTTTTTGATAAATACAAAATAAAGAAGGAAAAAAAAAGCACTCTCTCTTGTCAATTCTTACATCACTCATTTATGACTTTCATGTAAGGTGATACCTTAGTTTTGTAGAACTGGATTTTGAAAGCTGTTTTTTTTTTTTTTTCTGCTATTCTTTGAATTGGTAATTACACCTTGAGAATTCATTATTTTTCTCAGTCATCTGCAACCACTTAGTGAGTTCAAGATGAGTATAGAATGGGCTGCATATGCCACTGCCTTCGGACAAAGAATGAAAAAAAATGAAAGAAGAAGAGGAAAGGACTGAAGGGAAAAAGATAAGGAAAGAAGAAAAACAGGAAAAATAGAAAGATGGAGGGAACTAGGAAAGGAGGGATGGAGAAAGGAAGGGAAGGAGGGAGGGAGGGATAGAGGGAGAAGGAAAGATAGAGAAAAGGAAGGAGAGAAGAAAGAAGGTAGAGAGGCAGGAAGGAGAGAGGGAGAGGAAAGGGAATGAGGGAGGGAAGAAGAGGGAGGGAAGTGTGTAGGGAGGAGGCATGCAGGAAGGAGGGAGGGAGGTATGCAGGAGGGAGGGAGGGAGGTATGCAGGAAGGAGGGGGGAGGTATGCAGGAGGGAGGGAGGGAGGTATGCAGGAAGGAGGGAGGGAGGTATGCAGGAGGGAGGGAGGTATGCAGGAGGGAGGGAGGGAGGTATGCAGGAAGGAGGGAGAGAGGAAATGTTGTCATACTGCTTCTAATATGCACTCTCCATTATTAAAGGCACAACATACTTTGTGCTCTAGGATCTGGAGAAATCGGGCAACAAAGAGTGAGAGCACCTCTCTCTGGTTGTAGAGCCAAATTTTTGAAACAAACAAACAAAACAAACAAACAAAAAAACAAGCCAATCAACCAACCAAACAAAAATCCTGTCTTTGCATCTGCTTTCAACAGTTACAGTTTGTGATGACAGAGTATTCACCAATCTGATTACCAGGGTAGGCCAGTTCAGGCAACATCTTCACTATTGCTTGTACTGTAAGCTGAGGTAAGTTTTGTGGATTCCTGGGAATTTCCTTAGCACCATGTTTCTCTCTAACTCTGATGCCTCCCTCTGTCAAGACATTTTTTCATTGCTCAACCAACCAGTTCCCTTGCGTTCTCACCTCCATCTCTTCCACCAGTCCAGTCTATGAGAGGAAAGAGGGATTGTATGAACAAAGGGAACCAAAATCATGTTGGGAAAATCTACAGAGACAAAAGAACTAAACTTCTTGGACTCATGAACTTCACTGCCCAACGGCTACAGAGCCTGCATGTGATAGGCCTAGGCCCTCTGCATATGGGAGACAATTATGTAGCTTGATCTGTTTGAGGGGCTCCTGGCAGTGGGATCAGAATCTATCCCAGGTAAATGAGCTGGCTTTATGGAGCCCATTGCCTATGGTGGGACACCTTGAGCAGCCTTGAGGAAGGGGAGAGGAGCTTGGACATGTCTCAACTAAATGTACAAGGCTTTGCTGACTCCCCATGGGATGCCTTACTGTTTTGGAGAAGGAGATGTGGAGTAGATGAAGGAGGGGAGGCTGAAGAAGAGTATGAGGAGGGATGAGAGGGGGATCTATGGTTTATATATAAAATGAATAAAACATTTTTTTAAATGAAAACTTTTAACTGCTCACCTTTCTTGGCCATAGCCTCTGCACATTCAGCTACCAACATAACTGGAATGAACAGTATGCCTACTAATTCAGTTGTGACACAGCTATTATGATTACAACCAACTGTTTTGTGATTAGATTTAATGTGCACACCACAGGAAAGATCTCATATGTGGTATTGAAAAAGCCAGGGCAAAAGCCCCTAGGCAGGAAGGACAGAATCACCAGTGGAGAAACAAATGCTGCTGTTTTGTTAAATGGATGTCCTGTGCCTATGAATTTGTCTCCTACACACATTAGTGTTTCCAATCATGGCATATGATGGAGGAAAGGTTTTCTTTTCCTCCTTTGTATTTTGAGTACCAATGGATGATGCTGGGACTAAGAATTCAACAAAATGTTTAGAACAGGTGATTCTTGCCACAACACAGTGCCTGCCTTCTCAGCAATACACAGAAGAGGATAATGAATCTTTTATATCTGTTTCAGGTCTCAAAGAAAAGGAAAGCAAGAAGAAATGTAAAAGCTCAAGATATCAAACCTAAACACATATCCATGTAAGCAACAAGGTATGAACTCAGCAGGTTGGGGTTGTTTTATATACATTTAAATATATGTGTATAGCTGAAATAACAGTAATTAAAGAATAAGAAGCCATACATTTGAGAATGAGATTGTGAGGAACATGGAAAAAATTAGAAAAAGTAAAGAAAAAGGTAGAAAATGATCTAAACACAGTACTCATGTAAAGTACTCAATAAATGAATAAATAACTCATTTCAAAAGCCAAAAGAATAAATAGAGTGCTGTGCAGATACTTTCTCTGAACTGAAACATTCAACTTAGGGGGTAGAGCAAGGGCCATAGGACTCAGTGTGATAATGAGACATAGAATCTCAGATACCTCAAGAAACTCAGAAAGTCCAAAGATTCACCAATCCTGACCCATGGTAATGTAGACAGCAAAGAATTGCTGTGAAAATGAGACCATAGTAGAGTTGATTAAAGATTTGCCAGGGCTGCAGGGATACAGCTTTCAGGAGCTGTCATCAATGCTCACACACATTTTAAAGGTGATCCTGTTGCCTTTGAGTCTGCCAGAACTTTCTATATAACTGATCACCAATGCTCCTGAAAGACTGCCTGGTAGCTTCATTCATTTGCTGGTGTAGACCTGGTGAAATTGTTTTTTTGTTTATATACCTGTGAGTTATCTATAAGAAATACATATTGACCAAAAAAATATTCATTTAATAAAAAGCTAATTTATTAAGGCTTGGTATTAATTATTGGTATAAAAGTTTTAAGCTGATAAATTGAATAATTACAGATTTAGGTTCTATCTATTTTTTCTCAGAAGTTTGTATGAGTTAATACTTTTTCCCCCTAGGAATTTATTCATTTGAACTGATTCCTAAGTTTCTTATCATAAATATATCATGAAACATTTTATTAAGGTGCAACTTATACATTTTAAATGTGTGTGTGTGTGTGTGTGTGTGTGTGTGTGTGTGTGTGTCTCAGGTGACATGCATTGATTTATTAGGTTTGCTATAATAAAGTAAAACTGATTGTCTGTCCCTACAGGGAGACAGCTTAAGGCTTGCACTGTCCAATTAGAAGAATCAATCACTTCCCTTTCCTATTTTTGATTATGTCTTTTCTGTTTTGTAGTTTCTTTTTTCTTAGTGTTGCACTTTATCTTTGTAGTTTTATTTGAATTTTCATTTTCCTGTGACATTCCCTCTCTCGTTCTCTCAAGCTTGTCTATATTAAAGGAATGTCTACAAATCTCCTTCAGCACTCTTTCCCTATGCATAAAGATTGCAAGTCTTAAACTGTAACATAAAAAAACTTCCTTTAGTTTTCAAAAATTATATACAAGGCGGCATAAAAATAAGCAAACTGAATTTCTATTAAAAATAATTCATTAACACAAAAACCTATGAACACCTGATTTTTGGCAAAGAGGTCCAAAATATTCAATGAAAAAAAGATAGTATCTTTAACAAATGCTGTTAGCATAGTTGAATGGTAGTGTGTAGAAAAATGCAAATAGATCCAAGCCTATCACCCTGCACAAAACTCAAATCTAAGTGGATCAAAGACCATAACATAAACCCAGCCACACTGCACTTGATAGAAAAGAAAGTGAAAAAAACCCTCCAAGTATTTGGCACTGTTGACCATTTCCTAAATATAACACCAGTAGTACAGACACTAAAAACAACAATCAATAAGTGGGACCACCTAAAACTGAGAAGCTTTAATGAAGCCAAGGACACAGTCTGTAAGACAAAATGACAACCTACAGAATGGGAAAAGATTTTCACCAACCCTACAAGTGATAGAGGACTGATCTCTAAAATATATAGAGAACTCAAGAAACTAGAGCCCAAAACCTTGAATAGCCCAATCAAAAAATGGGGCTCTGATCTGAAAAGGGAATTCTCAGCAGAAGAATTACAAATGGCTGAAAAGTACCTGAAAAAGTGCTTGACATCTTTATCCATCAAAGAAATGCAAATCAAAACAACTTTGAGATACCACCTTACACCTGTAGATTGGCTAAGATAAAAGACACAGATGACAGCTTATGCTGGAGAGGTTGTGGAGCAAGGGGAACACTCCTCCATTATTGGTGGGAGTGTAAACTTGTTCAGTCACTCTAGAATGCAGTATTGCAATTTTTCAGAAAACTGGGAATCAATCTCCCCAAGGATCTCACAATACCACTACTGGACATATACCCTAAAGATGCACATTTTCACTCTAAAGGCATTAGCGCAACTATGTTCATAGCATTGTTCATAATAGTGAGAACCTGAAAACAACCTAGATGCCCCTCAACTGAAGAATGGATTAACAAACTGTGGTACATCTACACAATGGAGTACTTCTCAGCAGCAAGAAAAAAATTATATCCCAAAATTTGCAGGCAAATGGATGGATTTGGAGAATATCCTCCTGAGCGAGGTATCACAAACCCAGAAAGAGAAGCAGAGGATTTATTCACTCATTAGTGGACTTAAAAAAAGAAAATGAAAAAAGAAAAAAGTCATTGTATACAAGAGCTCAAGGCTAGAACATAACTAAATGATATAGTGCTTCACTTCTACATTCATGACCTCTGGCAGGGGTGTGGGTGAGGAAGAACTCTTTTGCTTTAAATGGCTGGCCACAGGGAGTTTAATTATGCTCCAGTGCAGAATGAATGTGCTTCTTTGTAAATGGGGGAGAGCATAAAAGTGGGTATGAAACTGAGAGGACTGATAACTGAGTTTGATGTGGTACATGATGGAAAATCGCCAAATAATAAATAAAAATTAAATAAGAAGCGAATTAAAATAAAATTGAAGTAGCACATTTTTTAAAGGAACCAACTGAATAATGTTCCAAAGCATTTGGTTTCTTTGTATATTACACAAACCAGGAGTCTAGTATTCCCTACTACACAAACTTGGTAGGCAGGAATTTACTCTGCAAATATTTTCAGGCTTTATTTTCATCCAAGCTGGTTCATTGCTTTTAAGTAGAGATCAGAAGCAAACTGTGAGAATGACACTTGCAGAATCTCTCAGCATTAAGTAATTTGAGCAGCACGGAACACTGAACTACTGAAAAAAAGAAATCAACTGCTAATTTTTGTTCATCTTCTTATAAGAGAAAAATAAAGAAGATTGATAACCTCTTACTTTCCCTTTCTCATTCTTGATTTAATTTTTGTACTTATTGAAAATGTGTAATATGTTCTTTTTTTCATATAACATAAGTGAGAAGATAAGAGGGGGAATTTCAATAATGTTAAATTAAAAATTAAATTTGTCAGCCAGTAACCTGCCTTTCTGCTTTATTTTTTTTTTTGTTAAACTATTTTTATTTCATTCCTTTGGATGAAATAAATTATCCAAAAGAAAGCTTATACTCTGATAGAAGAAAATACATTTCACTATATGTAGTTAATTAAAAAACATTGTTGATGTGGGAATGTCTTTCTGTATGCTATGAAATAAAGGCAATGTTTTGGCCTATGGGAGGCACTGTAGGAGTAAGGAGGGGCAGAGGAATCAAATTGGAACACAGATAGGAGAAGGAGGGTGGAGTCACAAGAAACACCATCCAGCCATCCGAGGATCAACATGTAAAGGAACAGAGGTGAGCCATGGGCCACATGGCAAGGTAGACTAATGGAAATGGCTTGACTTAAGATGAACAAGCTAGCTAGCAATATGCCAAAGACATAGGCCAAACAGCATGAAATTAATATAAGCATCTGTGTGTTTCTTTGGGACCTTGGGATTGCAGGTCCAAATAAGCAGTAACAGACAGATCTGGACCATGTGGTTAGGTGGTCTGGGAATAGGCCAGTCAGAAACCTTTTTCTACACATTGTACAATGTTACTTATTGAAAATGGTTTATCTAGATGTTTAAAACTGAATCTTTTTCATTTAAAAATATTTTATTTATTTTGCATACCACCACAGATCCCTCTCTCCTTTCTCCTTTCATTCCCTCCAGGCATTTGCCCAGACTCCTCTCCTATCCACTCCCCCTAAAAAGGTAAGGCCTTCCAAGGGGGTCAGTAAAGGGTGCTACATTCAGTTGAGGCAGTACCAAGCTCTTCTCCCCTGCATCAAAGCTATACAAAGTGTCCCACCATAGGTAATAGGCTCCATACAGCCAACTCATGTACCAGGGATAGATTGTGATCCCACTGCCAGGGGCCCTTTAAACACACCAAGCTACATAGCTGTCTCCCATACGCAGAGGACCTAGTTCTATCCAATGCAGGTTCTACAGCTTTCAGTCTGAAGTTATTAAGTTCCAACTAGCTTGGTTCAGTTGTCTTTGTAGATTTCCCCATCATGATCTTGATTCCCATTACACAAATAATCCCTCTTCACTTTCTTTGACTGGATTCCTATGGCTTGGCTTGTGCTTTTCTGTAGATATTGTCATCATCTTTCATCAGTTATGGTTGAAGGCTGTATTCACTGATCTGATTACAGGGGAAGTCCAGCTCAAATACTGTCTCCATTATTACTACTAGTATTGTAATCCTTGTGTTTCCCTCAAAATTTCTCTAGCACTCCATTTCTCCCTGCATTTAGTGACAATGTTTACAATAAAGTCCTGCATTCTCCATGTTCCCATATGAGGGGACTGGTAGATCTTGGTAAGCAGTCTCTTTTCCAAGTGCTCAGGAAAGATGATCTTACTGTCTGCAGCTTTTCACCACCCATCTGTGCACTGGGTCATGGGAAGACTTTTAATACAGGAAAGATCTTCCATAGCATACCCAGGTGCCTCAGGGTTCATTAACATACATGCAAAAAACTACATGAGTCTGGAGTGTCACCTGTATGGGGGTTCTGCCTGCCAGTCTGTTGTCCCTGAGGATAGGTCCATTCCCTCTCTGGTGCCCTGGGCAATGGACAATAATCATTTTCTTAGGTAACTATGGAGCTTTAGGGAGAGATATAAGCTCCACCCATTGAGCGGATGTCCCAGGTGGCATCAGGTCTGCCCATACTACCTCTTCTGTAGTAGTAACTGCAGCTACCACGTACCTTAGACCATCCTGCATGAAGCTGCTGCCATCTGTATATCAGGTAGTTTCTGCATTGAGCAATGGGATGTCTTGCAAGTCTGGCCTAATGCTATGCACTTAGGCCAGGATCCCAGAGCAGTTGTGCAGCGGTGCCTCCAAATCCAGATCAGGCAGTAGAGTAGCTGGATTCAGAGCTGAGGACATCCAGGAGGTTATTCTGGCAGGGTTAAACAACATTTTCTGGTATGGAGTCACTCTGTCATTGCTCAGCCACCCATCACAGGGCTGCTTGAGAACTTCAAGTGTGTGGGGTTAGTTATGGTTAGAGTCTGTCCCAAGGTCAACTTGTTAGTGTGCTTGACCAGCTGTGTCACAGCCGCTTTATGCAGAGGCAAGATGGACATCCAACTGTCATAGGGTCCAGCTTCTTTGACAGGTAGGCTATGGGCTATTGCCAGGGGCCAAGTGTTTGGGTTAGGACTCCTATGGTTATCCCCTTGTTCTCATCTACATATAAGTGAAATGGTTTGGTCATATCTGGCAGACTCAGTGCTGGGGATGAAAGTAGGCTCTGCTTGAGTTTGCCAAAGACCAGCTGGTGGTCCTTAGTCCAGATGAAGTCCGGCCCTGCTTTGGTGGCCTCATATAAAGGTTTGGCCAGTTTTGCAAATCTTGGGATCCACAGACGAAAGAACCTCGCTGAGCCCAGGAACTCTCTCACTTGCCTGACAGTAGTAGGTGTGGGGATTTTAAGTACAGTCTCTTTTCTTGCTTCTGAAAGCCACTGCTACCCTTCTTTCAGGATGTATCCCAGGTATGTTACCTATTGCTTAAAGATTTGGGCTTTTTAGGCTGAGCCCTAGGCACCCCAAAGTCTGAAATAATTGCTTGGTCCCTGCCAGGCAGGTTTCTCCATCTGTGGCTGCAATCAGCAGGTTATTTACATACTGTAACAGACTGATTTCTGGGTTCTGTGTAGTGGCCAGCAGCACATTAGTGATGTGGTGATTCCCATGCTGGTTTTCTTTGATTTTCTTTCCCTCTGCACTATCCTTTTCATATTCTTCCTGAGCCACCTGTACTGAATTTTCAACATTCTCAATGAAGGCCAAAATCATTGCAGCAGCATTTTCCTGGGTTTGGCCTGTAGCCAGATAGGTAGATGCTCCAACTTTACAGAGAAGACACAGTTGTCTGTCGGAGTAGCTGACTGTTGCTGTCCTCTCCTAAACCTTGGAAGCTACTCTCTTGTGCTTCCAACCTTCAGATAATATCTTTTTCCTCTCAAGTCTTGATGGTGTTGAAGACTAAATAGTTAAGGTTACTATCATCTCACATCTCAGCAAGGAACATTCAGGTATTGGATTATTATTATTCAAGATAAACAGCCTTGAAGTAATCCCTGTGTATTGCCTCTTACCAATGTTCTAGACATTTAAGACACATCCTGTATTTGTTGTTTGTTAGTTGTAGTTTGACCTTGTTTAAGTTCATGCCTTTCCTTCCCCCAGACATTACCTCATGATGATTTCTATAGTATATAGTCTTATACTTAGTTTAGAACTTTCTTAGTTAGACAAAATGGGGAGATGTAGTGGGATTCAGATGTTACCCAAGGGAGCTGAGAATCTGCACCCTCATGGGTGCCAGAATCATTTGAGACCCGGGAGCATGGACTCCTCTCCCTGTTTGGTTCCTGCTTTCCTTGGGAGCAGATCAAATCATCCATCATGGGACAATTCACTCTCCAAGAATTGTCCTGAGGTCTAATTTGTGTCAGTGAGTGTTTTATAACCCCTTAATAAATATTAATCCTTATATGTTATATTGCAAGTGAATATTTCTGCCTGTATCCCCCCAAATCCATGATATCTCCCTCTATCAAGATATCTCTTTCATTGCTCCTCCACTCCATCTGGGTTCCAGCTCATCTACTTCCCCTTCCCAGACTATAACCCACAGCTCTAGAGAAGTTAGTTAATAAGGGAAACCCTGAGAGACACATGAATCACCTGTGAAGAAGAAATATTTAAGATTGTCTTTTTGCAATATAAAGAAAATTACTAATACATCAGACTTTTATCTGATTTTTATCAACTTGATGTGGGATTTTATGTGTGTGTGTGTGTGTGTGTGTGTGTGTGTGTGTGTGTGTGTATTATGGATATGTATCTCTCACTCTATATATACACACACATATATATAGTGTTTAATACTTTATTTTCCCCATGCATTTGCTGACAGTTTTTCAGATAGCAATTGTCAATGTAAGAGAATCTATCCATATTCTATCTCAAATATTCTTAAAATTATGTGACATAAACATTTTATTACATTTTAATGAATATTTTCTCCAAATTATATGCAATCCAATTGAGTTAGTTGTGATAGTATACACTGCATATATAGTCAAGTAACCATAAAATCTTGTGGTATCTCTTAAATTGCAAACACCATGCCAAATTATAAAATTATTCTTCCTAAATTTTGAAATTAAATTTTATAATTAATTGCACAAAGGCATGTATTTTCTTTGTCTAATAAAAAACTTGCATATAAATCATTTTTGGTAGAAAATTATATTCTTGAAAAAGTCAGCAAAACATTATTTTTGTCTCTATAAAAATATCTACAGTGTGTTTAAATGGCCATTCAAATACTTTAATGGAGATACTGATATATGCTTACTGATACTTTAGAATTTTTAGATTTTAGCATAACAATTTATATTGCTATTTAATGTAAATGGTTCTAAACTTTCCTGTCTTCTTTTTGAAATTTTTTTAGCCTATAAACATGACTGTCAGTGTTCAGGCAAGTGAACATAATATTAAACAAGAATAATCTTCAAGGTGAACAATTTAAGAAATCATAAGGCATTGTTATTCTGTCAGCTAAATGATAACAAACTGCCTTTCTGATATGACTGTTCATTATTTGTGATGTTTTACTGTGAATGCATTTACTGGTAGTTACATAAATACTTAAAGTTCTTTGCTTTTAAAAGCAATATTTATGCTTCCTAAAAAGGCACCAAACCCTCTTTGGTCTATGGAGAAAAGATAAGTTAGTGTGTTTGGATAAAACCTTTCCATTAAAAACGATTTAGCTCATGATGCAAAATAAAAATGTGGTAGATATTGATGATTTAGTTCATAAGTGCTTTATTGGTGTTTTGATCACTGGACTAATCAATGAAAGGTGTGAAAGGTGTGAAAGACTTCATCTAAAATCATTTTTATCACTTTTAATTTGAAATGAAATATTGACATATATTAATGTTGTAGAATAAAGATTTCTGTGATAATTCTAAACAAAATGTGCTTTGATTATATTTACCTTGTTTTGTTAATTTTCTGCCTGTGAAGACAATCTCCTACAAAAGAGTTTACTTTAGCCCACAGTTGAGAGTAATGCATAATATGATAAGAAGTTATGAGGGCAGGAGTATGATATACCTGAAACAATGTGTCTACAGCCAGAAAAAAAGAAACCAGGCATTCATTTTCATTTCTCTTTCTTCTTCATTCAAAGATGCAAATCCCTGGAAAATTGCTGCCTACAATTATGTTTTGTCTTCCTACCACCTAATCCAATCTATAGATTTCCTCATAGACATGCCCACATCTTAGTTTCCAAGGTGCATAACTCAGTCAAGTTACAATAAAAACTGACCAGCATACAGTCATTCAAATGTTCATTTTTTTCATTTATTTAAAAATATTTATTTATATATTTTGTTTATTTAATTTATATATTTTTTTATTTATAATGTATATAGTGCTCTGCCTGCATGTACGACTGCAGGGCGAAGAAGCAACCGGATCTCATTACACATAACTGTGAGCCATCATGCATTTGCTGGGACTTGAACTCAGGACCTGTGGAAGAGCAGTTAGTGCCTCTTAACCTCTAAGCCAGCTCTCCAGCCCTAAACTACTCTTTCTTATCCCATCTGGCATACTTCCACTTCCATATCCCTTGATTCCTCTCTCTTACGTTATTCTTAACTAGCAAATATTATAGAAATCATGGAGAGAAAAGATATGTGGCCAGTTTAATATAAGTTATGTCAGAATTTATGGAGCTTTTATTTGGGACTGGTGGTACAAACCTTCAATATGAGCTTTGTAAGATGCTAAGTTCTGGAGATGGCAAGGCCAGGTCCTCCCTGGACTACAGAGCAAACTTAATCAAACTTGGGCAATCTGGTCAGAACATGACTTAAAACAAACTAACCACCAAGCCAAAGGTAAAAAAGCAAACACAAATATAAAACTAGTACTAGTGATGTAGGTTAGTGATGGGTGTTTTCTTACCATGTATGGGGTTGGAGTTCTAGTTCTAGTGTCATAAAAAGAAGGAAAGGAAAGACATTAAACAGAAATAGAAACAGCAGAAGGAGGAGTGAGGACAATTGAAGGATGAAAAATGAGACCAAAGTGCAATACATACTTCAGTAACAGCATCTGAAGTCATTATAGTGAAAGAGAAGGGGTTCATTTTAAAATGGGCCATAAGAAAGCTTAGAAATGCTAATGGCAAATTGTGAATTATTTTATACTGAACAATGGATAAGTGGTGTTATCATCAAATATTAATAAACTATACTAATTTAGTACTTTCGGTGAGATTGATGGTCTCAAATAATTGTACTGAAAGTAGAAATAAACCTAAAACACTTACTAATCAAAGATCTACACTGAGAAGTTAGAAAATAATGAAACAAAAAACAGTGTCAAGATAAAACTCTAAAAATATGGATAAGCAGCTAATGATGAAGACAATGGTAGATGTTAATACAATAAAATGCAACTATTGTGACATATTATCAACATTACTAAGAGATTATTATACAAACTAATAAAATTCATCAATTTCTGATAAACTTAGTCACAAGAAGCTATAAAGCAATAAATAATAAATATCAGTCATTAACAAAGGGCTATTGCTACAGATGTCAAAGGTGGTAACACAGTCTATATATTTTGTAGTAATTTCATAAAGTATACAGAAAGTTTAATTAAGAGAAGTAGATTGGTAGTTGCCTAATGGTGGGTTTTGGAACTTTGATTATTAACCTGAAGATTATTATAGGCAATAGGATCATTCTAGAATAGTGTTGTATTATGACTCTAGTGTTCTACTTAGTTTTGTTGCTTGTTGCTGCATATTTTCAGTGTGTTTCATTTTGAAGTTTGCATATGTTTTAAAGAAAGTTTTTAATTTTATTGTCATGTGCATATTTAATTTTTTCCAACACCATTTGTTGAAGATCCAAACTTTTTCTCTTGACACATTCTTACCTAAATCGTTTCTAGAAGGAAACAGTTTTTATTGCCTGAATATTAGATATGGGGTTTTAAAGAATTAAATAGAATTCAAAACTGTGTCCATTAATGCATAATTATTCTTAATGCCTAAGAAAGAACATTCTGCAGAAGAAATATTTAAGAATTTAATGAAGAAACTATTTATAAATTTTTGCAGGGTGAGAGGTATTTTTAATTAAATATTTCATTAGGCCAATTTTTCTTTCAACCATCTAACTGATATAAAGCTCAGGGACATAGTTACAAAAGCTAATACCTTTCTTTCAACTTACTAATGAAAAAATGTTGAAAAATAACATATCTTCTATATTAAAATGTAAAATATCAATTAATTATTTCTGTTAGAACCAATAGATCAGCCTGTGATTTTTCTCTTGTGTATGAAATAATTGCTTGATTTCATTTTGTGATTTGTGCAAAATGTATATACATGTAAATTTAAAGTTTAAGTTTCACTTTCTCCTTATTATCATGAGTACAGTAATATTCTTAGAACTCTGAATAGTTTCTCATTACTTGTAATGTTTCAAAATGTTCAGAAAATAATTTTTAAAAGCTCAAATTTTTCTCCTCTAATCTTTAAAACAAGGGTAAGAGATGATATTCCTGGTGAAGCTGCTCATATATTTAGGGAAAATTGATGCTGTTGAGATAGAAACCTGAGTTCCTATGGATACAATTTAAACTTACTTTAAAACAACTTGCAAAAAATTACTTGCAGAATTTTAGTTACTTGTTATTTTTCATAGTTTATTTTATTCTTATTATCTTTACCTCCATTTTGTTCACAATATGTCCATATTCTTTCTCTTACACATTCAACAGAAAGAATTTCTAATATAATTGAACCACTCAGTTTTTTTCTACATATTGTACTATATTATTTAATAATATGTCTTTAAATTTTTTGACCCAATAATGACTTTTGTCTTTAGCTCACCCAGGTAAGTGTAAGAAGAAAGGAGTGTAGTTAAATGCAGCATATTTTAGCAGTAAACAAACACCCCTGAGTTGTGTCCCCTTTCCCTGTCTTTAAAGCCAGCTTTGAAGCTCAGTAGATCCAAATAATTGAGGAAGAATTTAAATGTAATATCAGAAAACTTGAAAAGGCTGTATGATGTTATTGAAAATATATTTATTTCTACTCATTTGTTACAGATATAACATGAAGACCTCTTGGGATTAAAAATATAATATTGGATGCTTCATCCACCCAATTTTTGCATATTCAGAACTTCTGGTACTTGCCCCAGAAGTTCTGTGTTTTGTTTATGCTCTGTCATAATGCAGGCTTGAGAAGGCCAATTCTCTCTGATCTGGTGGCTTTCCATCTGTAGTCTTCAGTTTGCGTGGTACTGTTCTCTTTAATGGTGTCTGTCCACATGGACAGTGGTATGGTAGAGTAGGGGGCTACTTCTCTTTTTGTTTTTAACATTTAATATTCAATCCAGTTAGTGGTGGTACATGTTTTTAATCCTAGAAGGCAGAGGCAGGCACATCTCTGAGGTTGAGGTCAGCCTAGTCTACAGAGAGTTCTAGGATGGCACAGAGAAACCCTGTCTTGAAGAAACAAAACAAACAAAAGTAACATTTAATATTTGACTTCTATTTTCTATTTGCTACTTTCCATGTAGTATGATGTGATGTAAAGTGTGTTGTGTGTAAGAGCTCTGAGCCAGGGTGTCAGTATAACATTTGGTTCTTCTTCAACTCAGTCTTCTCAGTTTTCCTTTCTAAGCCTCCAACTCTTTCAAGTGTCTGGAATTCTTTTTTTTTTTTCTTTATTTTGTTTTTAACAACAAAAAAAGTAACATGAATTTAAAATGAGGAAAAGTTAACAATAAACTATGAACAGGATAAGAATCATAAGCATGGCATATCAAGGGTGGTAATGCAAATAAGATTGCTACACATATATTTGCTATGTGTTCAGCTTTCCCTCTGAAATTTTTTTTCCCATCCCTGTATATCCTCATTCAAGGTCCCTTCCCCTGCCCAACACATCTTGACTTTTCTTTTCTCTGCAACTCCCCATCACTTTGCTGGGCAGGGAGCAGACAGTCCTATGGTCCCACTGATCCAATAATGTTTGGAAGAGTCACCACTCCTGGCCAAATCCAGTTTTGTCCAACCTCCCTCAAGAATGAGTCTGGTATTCCTATAGTTGGAGTGGGGTTCGAAGGATCAGTCCAGGGTGTTTCTGATCCCAAGCTGTTCGGTGGTTGAGGTTTGTCGCTTGGGTATGTTTGGCTTTTTTTTTTTTTTTCTTGTTTGTTTGTTTAGAACCCACTAGTGAGTGAGTACATCCCCTGCTTATCTCTCAGAGATTGTGATACCTCGCTCAGGAGGATATTCTCCAAATTCCTCCATTTGCCTGCGAATTTTAGGATATTGATTTTTCTTACTGCTGAGTAGTATTCCATTGTGTAGATGTACCACAGTTTGTTAATCCATTCCTCAGTAGAGGGACATCTAGGTTGTTTCCAGGTTCTTGCTATTACAAATAATGCTGCTATGAACATAGTTGAGCTAATACCTTTGGTATGTGAATGTGCTTCTTTAGGGTATACACCCAGAAGTGGTATTGCGGGGTCCTTGGGGAGATTGATTCTCAATTTTCTGAGAAACCTCCATATTGTATTCCAAAGTGGCTGAACAAGCTTACAATCCCACCAACAATGGAGGAGTGTTCCCCTTGCTCTGCATCCTCTCCAACATAGGCTGTCATCTGTGCCTTTTATCTTAGCCAATCTAACAGGTGTTAGGTGGTATCTCAAAGTTGTTTTGA
>PVIH01021299.1:0-30090 GCA_004025045.1 Sigmodon hispidus | reverse complement strand
GTACTCACTCACTAGTGGTCTCTAAACAAACAAACAAGAAAAAAAGCCAAACATGCCCAAGCAGCAAACCACAACCACTGAACAGCTTGGGATCAGAAACACCCTGGACTGACCCTTCAAACCCCAGTCCAACTATAGGAACACCTGACTCACTCTTGAGGGAGGGGGGACAAAACTGGATTTGGCCGGGAGTGAAGACGGATCCAAGCATTATTGGGCCAGTGGGACCATAGGACTGTCTGCTCCCTGCCAAGGGAGGGGATGGGGAGTTGCAGAGAAGAAAAATGACCAGATGTGGTGGGAGGGGCAAGAGACCTTGAATAAGGATATACAGGGATGGAAAAAAAAATTCAGAGGGAAAGCTGAACACAAAGAAAATATATGTGTAGCAATCTTATTTGCATTTCCACCCTTGATAAGCCATGCATTTCCACCCTTGATAAGCTACAAATAAGATGTGTAGCAATCTTATTTGCATTTCCACCCTTGATAATCATGCTTATGATTCTTATCCTCTGTATAGTTATTGTTAACTCCTCCGCATTTTTAAATTCTTTTTATTGTTTTTTTGATAAATACAAAATAAAGAAGGAAAAAAAAATAAAAATGGCATCTTGCTCTTTCGGGTCTTGGCTCCAAGATGACCAAAAAAAGAAGAAACAAGTGCCAAAAAGGGCCGTGGCCATGTGCAGCCAATTCGCTGCACGAACTGCGCCCAGTGCGTGCCCAAGGACAAGGCCATAAAGAAGTTCGTCATCCGGAATATTGTAGAGGCCGCTGCTGTCAGGGACATATCTGAAGCAAGTGTCTTCGACGCTTATGTGCTTCCCAAACTCTATGTCAAACTTCATTACTGTGTGAGTTGTGCTATTCATAGCAAAGTCGTCAGGAATCGGTCTTGTGAAGCCCACAAGGACCGAACACCCCCGCCAAGATTTAGACCTGCTGGTGCTGTACCACGACCTCCACCAAAGCCCATGTAAAGCGGTGGCTACATAAAGACAGAAGGAAAAAAACACCTTGGAAAAATAAAATGGGGCTTATACTTTATGTGATATTGGAGTAAAAAAAAAAAAAAAAGAGTTGCTGTGGTCATGGTGTCTCTTCACAGCAATAAAAACTCTAAGACAATGTCCCAAGGAAACCACAAGAGAGTCTTCCTCTAAGGAGATATGCTACCTTGAAGATCCTGAGATATAAACTGGTGAATTGGTGACACTGATATGTCCCTTTTGTTAGTGGTGTTTCTTTCTCAGGGTTCAGGCCTAGCATGATTATCCCTCCATGATCGAGGACACCCATTCTAATAATATTTCCTGTGGGATTTGAAGCTCCACTTATCTTCTCCTGTGTATGTAACCAGGCCTTACCTGGAGTAAATGTGGCTAGAAAGAGGATACCCATACAGACTATGATGGTTTACCTCAGTTATCAGCTGTCTTAGTTTTCTGTCCAGTGCTGTCATTGGATAGAAGCAAGTTTGGGGAAGAAAGTGTTTATTTGGCTTGCAGGTTTCAGTCCATAATTGAGGAAAGGCCAAGGTAGGAATGTGGAGGCAGGGACTTGAAGCAAAGACCATGGAGGATGCTGCTTACTGACTTGTTCTCCATGGCTTGGCCAACTTGCTTTCTTATACAACCCAGGGCTAATTGTCTAGTGTAGTGGTGGCATTTCCCACAGGGGGCTGAACTCTTCGACATCCATCGTTAATCTAGAAAATGCCCCATTGACATGCCTGTAGGGCACACTGATGGAGGCAATTCCTCAGTTGAGGTTCCTTCTGCCCAGGTGACACTAGTTTGTGTTGAGTTTGACAGAAATTAATCTGCACATAAACTTGACCGGATTTATAACCACCAGGAGAAACAATGCTCTTGGCCTGTCTGGGAGGCAGTTTATAGATCAGGTTCATTGAGGTGGGAAGGTCTGCCCTATCTCTGGGCAGAGTCACTCCTTGGGTTGGAGTCCTGAATTAAATAAAATGGAGAAAGAAAGTCGAGTGCCAGCATTCATTTTTCTGCTTCTTGACTGTAACCAGTTGCCTAACACTCTTGCCACCTCATTGTACTGTGACGGGCTGTGCCCTGTAACCGAGAGACACAACAAACCTCCTGTCTCTAAGGTGCTTCTGTCAGGTATTTTTGTGGCAGCAATTAGAAAAGTAACTGAGGGGGCTGGAGAGATGGCTCAGAGGTTAAGAGCACTGACTGCTCTTCCAGAGGTCCTGAGTTCAATTCCCGGCAACCACATGGTGACTCACAACCATCTGTAATGAGATCTGATACCCTCTTCTGTACTCTGTATACATAATAAAATATTTAAAAAAAAAGAAAAAGAAAAGTAACTGAACACACACACACACACACACACACACACACACACGAATGCACAAGCACACACTCATCAAAGGAATCCATCCATTTATGAGTTCTTTTAGTTCTATGTTGTATGGCACTCTTTTCTCTGGTCGTAATCTGATGTGATTTTTGGACTTTGCCTTATAGATCAGAACAGTACTGTGCTAGGCAGATCTTTGGTAAAGGTAAGGGAGTTATGGACAATCCCTTTGGGAGGATCAGAAAACCAGATAGGGATTTCAGATACTACTCCTGCCCCCTCCACTCCATCTATAAATGATATTGGAAGAAGCTAGATTACATAGAAAAGTAAAAGACTGATTAAAAACGGAGTTCCATAATGCAGCTTCTATGAGGTTGCCACCCATAATGGGATGGGGTTTTATAGTGATGAGTTATTTGAGCTGGGGGAGGGGTCATCCACACTTCTATTAAGTAACCCCTTGCCTATGCTCTGTAGGAAAGCCCAATTATTGGTCTCACCAAATTGGACTTTGGTGAAATAATCATACTTAAGTCTGTCACTTGTGCCCATCTGGGTGATTGGGCATTCATTTGCATCTCCCAAGAAACTGGTGCCTAGTGTGTGGTAAAGCAGAACCAAAGATGAGTTTGGGAAGTACAATTGTGTGATCCTGGCTCTGGGTGAGCAGCCTGAGGATGGGGCACCCAGGGGCGAAGCCACTCTTCCCCACCTGGTCTGTGATTCGTGCCTTTTTGCTGTGGTGACAATAACATCAATCTTGCTATGGGTAGTGAGACACATAACTTAAACTGAAATCATTGGGAGTTGGAGTTTCTGTCCAGAAAATCCCAAATCATCTATATGGTATGAAATTGAACCCCAGCTTGATGAGTTGGGTCCGATGACTGAGTCCAGAGATGCCCCGAGAAAGGCTGAAGGTTTAGAACACATTTTACTATCCCTAAAAAGTTCACAGAAGAAATGAGAGTGTTGACAAATTGCTGAAGAGGCGTCATGGCCACCGCTATATACACTAAGGGATCCTGAGGAGGACTGAAGAAATAAAAGGGGGAAACAGTGCCACAGATCCCACCTGGAGGAGATGTTGCATACCGTTATCTGGTAAAACACTTGCATGCCATTATCCCATTTTAAAGGAAACCGTCCAAACCTCTGCACTCTTTATCTGCTTCTGTAAACATGCTTCACCGCAAGAGAAGAATCTCTGGTTGTTTGATCTCAGTCTCGAAGACTCACTAAAACTGATAGTTAATCAAGCCTCCTAAGGCTATAATCATCTAAAAGGATGCTGAAAAACCTTTAAATACTTGAGAACTGTTGTGCGGTTGCACATGGTTATGGAGATCATTGAATCTCCATATATGAACTTATTATGAACACATCATAAATTATTCTGAAATCTGTCCTGTTTCTGATACTTGTTAACAGAAGTTTCCCTGCCTCAGTTTCCCCATAACAGTGCTTTTGAGGCCTGGATGGCTGCTCAGTGGGAATTTGTTTGTGTAAAGGAAGGATTATAAGGAGAAATGGAGATGCCGGCTAGCATCCTCTTACATGTGGTGGCTAAACTTGATAAAGAAGAAAATGAGATCACTGTACCAGATGGCTGTTTCTTACAGCTGGGATGCCAAGAGAAAAAGAGGGCACAAGTTACATCTGTTTTCAAGATCCCTTCCTGAGATCCAAAAACTTGGAACTCATGAGAGGTGCTGCATGGTGAAAAAATGAGAGCGAGGTAAAAGTGAGAAAAGAAACCTCAGGCCCAACTTTTAATAGAGAGGAAGGGGGGGGGGAATTCATGATTCAAAATGCAGATGGGCCTTAGTAATCAATGACTCAGTACAGAAAATCACAATAATCAGGGAATATTCTACATTTGAACTGATGGAGTTGGGAAGGAATTTTAAGTAAGAAATGAAAGAACTCTCCCTTATGGACCATGTGGGACATGGAGGCAGATTGGATGAGTCTGGGTCCTGTGGAAGCAGAGAAACTCTGAGAAGCAAGACCCTCATTTTGAAATAAAAATGAAGCAGCTTTTAATATTCCATCCCGAAGAAAGGGACAGGACCCTTTGAGCCCATTGAGAAAAGGGAAAAAAAAAAATAGCTTCGAGTGCTGATTGGTGTGAGACCTTTGTTTTAAAGTCCCGATCCTGGAAACTTCCTGTTCTGTCCTCTATTGCCTGGTACTATGGCAGTCTCTATGCTCTTCCAATACAGCCTCCTTCACAGATTCCTCATCCTATTGGTTCAGGATGCAAACCTTATCTACTAAATATTCTGGAGTTGGAGAATCTGTTTCTGTCTGTCTTTCTCTCTTTCTTTCTTTCTTTCTTTTTTTTTTTTTTTAAAGATATGTGTGTGTGTGTGTCTGTTTGACTGGTCTATGTGGGCATCAGGTGACGGGACTAAGGACAGTTTCTAGGCTAGAGCTGGCCTGAGGGTGGAGGTACTGCTAGAGTGGGCAGAGGCCCAGGACTCGAAGGCAAAGACAGCACATGATCTGTACTTCCAGAGCCGGGCCTGGGAGTTTGGAGATGGCTCAGGCGGGCATGGGTCAGAGGGTGTGCAGTTATCTTTATAAAGTGAAATATGTAGAGCTTTGTCCTTGTGTACCCACAATGTCTTTTTGAATAGAGCAGAAGAGCCCTCAGCTAGGCATTGGCAGATGTCTTCCTCTTCTTGCCTCAGCCTTCCCACTGTTGAAATTATACATATATACCACTGTCTTTTATTTAGTGAGATTCTGTTTGTGTTTTTCTTTTCCAAATTGATCTATTCATCTAAAAGAGGCCTGTTGGGGGCTGGGGCTGGAGAAGTGGCTCAGCAGTTAAGGATTCTTCTCACTGTCACAGGATTCAGACTTGTTTGCTTTTTGTCTCCCCAGCATCCAGATCAGGCAGCTCATGGGGGATCTGCCCCTCTTCTGGTCAATGTGGGCACCTGCTCTCAGGTGGTGTGTCCATACACAGGCACACACATGCATAAAAGTAGAAGTTCAAAAAGTCCTTCTTTGCTTTGGATTCCTTTATGCCTTTAATAATTGTAAAGCAACTTATAACTGCCACCAGGTTGTTCTTTATTCTGCTTCTCTTGGGTTAATACTTCTGTTTGTGGCATTTGCTGTTTCTCACACATGGTAAATGATCTTAATTGTGACTTTTGTGTTTTTGCATTGTGAGCTTGTCTTCATAGTGGCTTTGAGAATCCTTTTTGGGCTTAAATGAGGTCATGTTTATTCAGATTTAGTCTTTGTGTTTACCAGGTTATCCAGACAAGCCACTGAGACAAACCATGGGCCTGTCACTTATGTTTTTAAAGTGCTAGTTTCTTAGCTTGCTTTGTTGAGGAGGAAATGTGATTTTTCAGATCTAAACTTTATGAGTCTGGGGCTCAGATTGTATCATCTTAGGGGAATTTTTTGTGTGTGCCCGGAGACCAGGGGAAGGAGGAGCTTCTCCGTCATTGCCTGTGTCTGTGGGTGGAATTTTCCTCCAGGCTCCAAATTCTGCTTCTGGAGCCCGTTTTGGGACAGATTTCTACCCATTCCCACTCAGTGTGGGTTGCCTGTTCCCACCCATGTGCTCACCTGCTGTTGACCTCTTTCAGGCGTCCCTGTGGAATAACCATTTCTATATTTATAACTTAACTCAATTCCATGCTGTAAATGTGTGTAATTACTTACTGTGTCCCAGGAGCTATAGACCTCACCTTACAGAGATGAGCTTCTCCTCTAGAAATTTAAGGATAGCAATTCCTTACCACCAGCCTCTAAAGTGACGCCTGAGTTCATTCTGTTTGGTGTGTAGGTGTGGGTGTACATATGGGTGCATGTTTGTATAAAGGCCAGAAAGCAAACTCAGGTGTGATTTTTTTTTTTTTTTTGAGACAGTCTCTCATTAGCTTGGAACTGGACAAGTAGGCTAGTGAGCCCTGGTCAGTGAGTATTTGTCTCTACCTCCCCTAAACTGGGATTACAAGGGTATGACACCATACCTCATTGTTCTGTCTCACTTTGCATTCTAGGAGTCAGCTCAGGTTCTCATACCTTCATGACAAGCTATTAATTCTCTTTCATACAATGGGAATGATAAGGGAGAAGGTTGAATAAACCATTAATCTTTCCACGGATCAGCCATTAGACTCTCTCTCTCTGTCCCCCTCATTGTGTGTATGTGTGTGTGTGTGTGATCTGACATTTGGATAGATCTCACAAAGTTGACTCAGCTTCTTTCCAATTTTCTGAGTGCAGAGTTGCTGTCAGGATTATCCCATGGTTAATAGAAGAACATCACAGATTCATAGCAACCGGCTAACTCAAGAAAGCCACTGAGATAAAAAGGCAAAGGCATCAGCATACTAATAAGGATGATTGTAAGAGAGGTTTGATCAAGCTAATAGTACTCTCCTCTGCCCTTGGCAATGCAGAAGGACATAAGAGGCAGGAGTGCAGGCAAGTTCCTCTGAGTTTTGCTGCTTGCTGTCAGTGCCAGTCACACTTCCATTACTCATAACCACTGAACTGGAACACCAGCCAGCATTTGCCCAAGTACAGAGGGCATGCCATGAATGAAGGCAGGACTTGGTCAATGGGACTATACAATGAGACATATAGGTAGGAGACCCCCTTGTGAAAGCTTCATATTCCTCAACCTCTCAGCCCACACACCTCTCCTCTAACAGGAAAGTCTCACTGGACTTGAAAGATTGTTGTATAAGGTCGTAGATATTAATTCAAAGCACAGCTGTCATGTCAAATGAATAAGTGATGTTTCTTGTGAAAAGTTTGGGATTTGGAGTCCAAGGGGACACTGAGGCAGGCTGATACTTGGGTAAGAGATTTATTAAAAGGGTTAGATGCATATAGATGGCAGCAGAGGCTCTGGGGAGAGAGGACAGATGGACAGCTCTCATACTGTTTAGAGAAAGGACAGGAATTAATCAGATTGGTGGTTCTGTTTTTGATTTTACATTGACTAATCTTGATTGTCAACTACATCTGGAATCAATTAAAATCCAAACATCTAGGCACATCTGTGAGAGATTTTCTTGATTGGATCATTTGAGGTGGGAAGACCTACCCTAAATCTGGGCCACACCTCTGGAGGCATCCACATAAAAGGACATGAAGAAGGGAGCTTGGCTTTTTGCCTGTTTGCTCCCACTCTTGCTGGCAAGTTCATCTAACCTGTTGCTGAGGCATTCCTTCAGTGGTATTAGAGCCCACTTCTTCAGGATTCTAATGCACCCTGAAGACTAGCAGCTCCTGGGAATCTTCTGGGACTCCAGCACCAGACAGGGACTGCCGGGACTTCTGGTCTTGTGGACCTACTGGATTCTTGGCCTTTTCTCTGGAGACATCCTTTGTTGGACTACCTGAATCACAGCCTGTAAAACACTTCAATAAATCCCCTTTAAATATATATGTATATATACATATATATATTTATACACATATATGTATTGCATACATCTATATTTCATCTGTTCTGTTAGGGAATATAGGCCACCAGTTGGGCCACTGCTAGGGTAACTAGTGAGGGGTCACCTAAAGAATGCCAGATGATTGATAAACATCTTTTCTGGCTGGACATGACTCTGAGTCCATGGGGAAAGGAAAGTAGCAATCTAGAAAAATAAAACTCTTTCTTTCTGGAAACCAAACTACTGTAGTTATGAGAATTGTCACAGTTCAACCAGAATGGAACAGGTTTTATAAAATGAAATTGATTTAGTTAACATACTCTTTTTTTTAAATTTTTTTTTGGTTTTGAGATTATAATTAAATCATTTCCCCCCTTCTTTTTTCTCCTTCCAAATCCTCCCACATGCCTTCCTTGTTCACTTGCAAATTCATGACCTCTTTTTCCAATAATTGTTGCATACGTGTGTGTGTGTGTGTGTGTGTGTGTGTGTGTGTGTGTGTGTGTGTGTACATGTGTGTTTTCTCTCTCTCTCACCTAAATCCATAAATACAACCTGCTTAGTCTCTATGTTATTTATTTACATGTTTTTAGATTTTACCCTTTGGTATCAGATAGCCGTTTGGTGTGTTCTTCCCTGGGAAAGTTTATTTCTCTGCTCTCAGCATTCTTTAGTTTTCTGTAGTTCATTGTGTAGGACTGAGGTCTCATGAGCTTCCCGCCATCCACGTTAGCACATCTACTGGTATCACCCTTGTTCAGCCAGTGTTTAGGCTCATGTTGGTGAGACTTTATGGGTGTAGCATCTGATATTCATAAGACATCATTCCATAGCAAACTCCTTGGTCTTCTGACTCTTACATTCCTTTCCTTTCCCTCTTCTGTAGCAACCCCTGAGCTTAGATGCAGTTATATTGTAGATGTATCATTAGGACTGGGTACCACATCTCTGCATTATGATTAGTTGCGGTTTTCTGTAATGGCCTCTATTTGTTACAAAGAGATGTTTCTTTGCTAGAGAGTGAGTGCTACACTTATCTATGGGTATAAGAATACATATTTAGAATATAGGCAGAGATTATGCTGGTTTAGTTAAATGGTGGTTGTAGGCTATCCTCCAAGATCCATGACTTCACTAGTCCTGGGTAGCTGGCTAGGTTTCCAGTACCAGGAATGATGTCCCTCTTGTTTGACAGGTCTTAATTCCAATTACAGACCTGCTGCTTATCACGGACATATGTGCCTCTACCTTACCCACAGGGTTATTGTTCTCTGCTGGTCATCGGTGTGGTTCATAGGTCTCATAGTTGGGTAGGACTTTGGTTGTTTCCCTGACCAACAACTCAAAAGAGGATTTCTAATGCCTGGTGGTGGGGTTTTGTTAGATGGTCTTTGTGTCCTGGAGGGAACATTGTCACTGGGAAAATTCACTGAATTTAGATGTATATTCATTAACTTACATGTATTATATGTATTTTTAAGTAGTTGATAGTATAATTCATTATGTCCTTTGCTAGGCAGCTTGTTATTATTTTACTCTCATACACCTGCTTCTGCATTTATCTTATTTTGTCTTCCTACATAGGGCCCTCCTCCTCTCCCTATCTTCCCTTCTCTTCACCCTGCTAGTCCCCTCTCAACTCTCCGTGACTCCTCTGCCTCAGCAATGGCCCCTTCTTACTTTCCTGATTTCTGCAGTATAACATATTCTTTAGCCAGACATGAATAACAGTGTGATTTTTAAATGATACTTTCAAAAATAATTATTTTTATTATGTTTAAATTATGTGTACGTGAGCTTGCGTGTCTGTATGTGGGTGGTATGTGAATGTGTATGTGGGTGCAGGTGCTACAGGAACCCAGAAGCATCAGATTCCCTGGATCTAGATCTACAGGTGGTTATAAGTCACCATGTGGGTTCTAGGAACTGAGCCTGGGTTTTTCTCAAGAGCAGCAAATACTATTAATACATATCTTTAGTCTAGACATTTTACTAGTCACAGAACACAGAAAACTATAAATCAAAGAATTTACCAAATGCATTGGTAGAAATCTCGTGTACATTATAGTAATAGTAACAGTTATAGGAAAGCAGAAAAGTATCTGTTATAGGCCTCAGATACTAGCTAATTACATTCTTTGCTTTTGGGTTGCTTAGTGGAAGCTGGCAGTCTACTGAAAACACTTTTTAAAAGTTTTGGGGTTGTTGAGACAAAGTCTTATATATCTCAGATTGCCGGTCTTAAACTTGTTACATAGCTACAGATAATTCAACAACAATAATAACTTCTTGTTTTCTTTTTCTTTTCTTCCTCTCCTTCTTCCTCCTCATTCTCTTCATCTTTATTCTTCTTCCTCTTCCTCTTGTTTCTTTTTCTTCCTCCTCTCCCTCTTCTCTCTCTCCCCCTTCTTCTCTTCAAATAACCACAGAGTTTAACTAGGCATGCTTGCATGACAGTGGGTATGGGGCTCTTTGATGGGGTATGAGCAAGTAACCGGTGGCTACACTGTAGACAAAAGACTCCCTCATAGCCTGAAACCGTGAACGGTTAATAGCTCCTCAGCTAAAGGTGAGGCTTCATGGGTCCCTCCCTCTCTGTGTTGGGATGTTGATGGGATCGCTTTGTGCAGGTCATCATAGTTTCTGAGTATAATATCCATGTGACAGCATTTCACAATCACTGCCCCACATCCTCCGGCTTGTATACGTTTTTTTTTTTGGTACCCTTTTCATTGATGCTCCCTGAGCCTTGAGGATGAAGATTATGTGAATGTCCCATTGTTTCTGAGCACTCAGCAGTTACTTATCCTCAGCACTTCAAGCAGTTATAAGTCTCTGTATTAACCACTACCCTCTGCAAAAGAAAAACTTCTCATGTCAGGTTGGGAGCAGCAGTAACCTAAATATTAACATGAATACTTAAATGTATTTAGAAAACTGTTTGACAACATGACCATTTAAAAAATAAACAATAATAGTAGGCTCCTTCTTGGACTTATAACTTCCCCAGCCATGGGCTCTGAAACTTTATCAGTTTTCATTCTTGCTTTGTAAATTCTGAAGTGTTTTTTTAAAAATATTTTAATGTATTCTTAGAGAGTTTAATATATGTATATAACGTATTTTGATCATATTTATACAGCACTACTATGGTTATACGCATAAATATTTATAAGACTCATCAACAATGTAGTAATTTTGCAAAACAGTGATAATAGGTTCCTCTTCTAGGATCTACAGTCTCTTCAGCCATGGTTGGGTCATAAAATTTTACGAGCAAGTTTTCAGCACCAAGTATCTGAGGAGCATGCCTCAAATCCAAGCAGAAAGTTATTGGTATATCCATAGCAGTCATACAACTATTGTACCAATGGGTACATTTTGATTGGCGGGTAGGCATTGCAGCATGTAGGGTCAGGTGCTCTGAAGGCTTTGGCTGACTTTTCTCTTGCAGTAGCTGGCACCATACCTTTTTGTCACTATGAGATTTATCCAGTAGGGAGGAAGCTTCCAGCTTCATTTCTCTGTGTCCTGCAATCAGAGTATGAGGTATCTTCAGCAGTAGGTCTTACTATATACTTAGAGTAGGAACCAAGAACAATGACAACAGCCTGAATTATTTTGGGGTTCTTGGAGATGTCCCTAATAAGGAAGTAGTATTCCGTAAGTCAGGCTCTGGCATTTTCTTTAATAATCCTGTGGCTTTTGGGAATAGTATCATTCATCTATGTAGAATACCACCATTCAAACTCTCCTTTAAAAATCATATTTTTAAATTAACTTCCAAAGTATCAGGTTTCTGTAAGACAATGGTATATTTCTTATTCTCTTGCTCCTTTCTCACAAGTGCAAAGGTTATAGGCATGTGCCATCACGCCCAACCAGTTCATTTTAAGAGCTTTGTTTTGAGACCATGTCTCAAGTTGCCCATGACGGCCTCAAACTCCTTGTGTTGTCCAGGATGGCTTGAACTCCTGAACCTCCTGCCTCTACTCACCACCACTGGGATTATAGGTGTGCATCACCATGCCTGTCTATTTTAAAGGTTCTGAGAGTCACAGGATTAGATCAGACACGGGGTGGGAAGTAGATGGCTTTTAAGGGGATCAAAGATATCCCAAACTTTGTACAATCACAAGGTTCTAATCATTCCTTTGGCTTTATAGAATTATAAACAACAACAAAAACCCCAAGTATGACTTTTTTTTTTTTTTTTTTTTTTTGAGGAACTTCAGCTTACACTCCCAAGAAACTGGTTTGGAGGACTATTTAGATTAATTGCAATGTAAAAGGGGGTATATGTGGCTGAAAAGAAGCTTATCAGTTAAGAGTACTTGCTGCTCTTGTAGAGAACCCTGGTTCAAGTCCCAGTACCTATGCTGGGTGGCTCACAACCGTCTGTAACTCCAACTCCAGGGAATCCTATACCTTCTTGTTATGTCCTCTGGTACTTGCACACACACACACACACACACACACACACACACACACACACACATTTAATGCAAAAGATTAAAAGCAGCCTGGGAATTGGAGAAGTTGGCTAAGATGAGTGGGTGAGACTATACTAGGCCTTGGCCTTGGAAGGTTTTTCTGCAGAGCATTGCTGGTTTCTGCCCTTTCCTGTGGGGAAAGTGTTTCAACTGCCTAGTTTTCTTGTAGATAAGGAAGTTGTTGCCATTCTGACGGTGTATGTGATGAAGCAGTCTGGGAATTAGTAAAGCACCATCCCTCCAGGGGCTTCCTAGTACTAAGCCAAGCCTTGCTCTGTAGCACAGTCCTTTGGACAGAGATAAGAGGTAAAGACAAATACAGGGCACTGCTTTGGGAGAATACACCTGTTCCAAAGAGAATCCTGAGAATAAAGAATTTTACACTGCTAATGATTATATCCTAAAAGACTTTCATCTTTGTAGTATTCTAGAATGTTCTAGAATTCAGCACAGGTGATCTTGGACTCACCATTCTTCCCTGCTTGTTTCTCCAAAGCCAATGCTACCAGATAGGTCTGGAGGCTTTGAACGAGAGGCCTATCACAATGCAGTTCCCGGCCCTTCCTTTTTGGCCCTTGGTCCATATTCTCTTTGTTCTCATCTTGAAATCCACAGGACCAAGGCGTGCACCTGGAGTACCAGTATTTAGAAGGCTAGGACCAGAAGCCAGTCTGGGCTACAGAGCAAGATCTTGTCTTAACAACAACAAAAGACCAACGGCCTAGATTGAAACAAAACCATAGAAACAAACAAAATAATCTAAACAAGAACAATGAAAAAGCAAGAAGAGAAAGGAAGGAAAGCAAAAAGAGCCAAAAGATTAAAATCGCAGATGAGAGGAACACACTGGTACTTGTTAACTCTGTTGAGTGAAGGAATGCAGCATTATAATTCCAGGAAGTTAGTTATTACTGCCTGTCAGTGACTGGCTGCAGTTTGATCCGGGTGCTGTTGGATATACACATTGGGAGCATTAAGTTGCTTTTATAAGAAGGAAGGAACAGTGAATTGCAGGTCAGCCAAGGATCTGCCAGGATCTGAGTTCAGGTGTTCCCTTCCCCCAGTCCCTCCAGAGTAGACGAAGCTCTGCTACTCCTACAAAATTCTGCCCTCTACTTCCTGTGTGGGGTCCACATCTTTTTCTGTTCCCCAGCGTCTTGCACATCTGGTGAAGTTCTGGCCCATTTTCCTCTTGGGGAGGAATCTCAGCACTTCCTGCCAAGATGCCTTAGGAGTGTGTGTTAAATACTAACTCATTAGTGGTTTGCTAGGCTGTGTCATTCATTTGCTTAATGGCCATGGGAGAGAAGAGAGTTAGTGACAGGCATTACTGTGGCCCCAAGAACCTACTCCCCTGGCTTAGTGATGCTGAGTCTCTTTTATGAACTTATTGGTACCTGGGTATTCTCTTCCATGAAATGATTCTTTATGCTCTTTGACTAATTTCTAAATGGGGTTGCAATTTTCATCCTTGAATTTTAAGATAGATTTTTTTTTTTTTTATAACCAAGGTTGGTTTTTATTTTTATTTTTTATTTTTTTGACAAGGTCTCACTATGGCTAAATCAGAACTGGCTATGTAGGTAGACCAGGTTGGCCTCAAATTCAAGGAGAGCTGCCTGCCTCCAGAATGTTCAGATTAAAGGCATGCTATACCTAGTTATACACAAAGTTTGATAGGTTATTTACAAATCCATAAATTTTATGAACTTTCATATATTTTATAAATTATGCATCAAGAATGTTCTCTTTTATGCCGAGAAGAAGTCATTTATCAGATAGGTATTTGACTTTCTCTTTGGCTAGTTTATCTTTTCATATCATAACAGGAATGCTTACACAGTGGTGTGTGTGTATATGTGTGTGAGGTTGGGTTAGGAGGGCAGGGGTAAGTTTGAATTCACATGCATGTCTGTGGAAGCCCGAGATGGACATCTAGTCTCCACTTTACTTATTTATTCAAGACAGAGCATCTCACTGAACCCAGAGCTTGTGACTTTGGGTGTACTGGCTCAGAGCTCTAAGAGTCTATTTACCTGTCTTCACGGCTTCAGCTTTGGGGTTGTGGACAAGCACTACCATACCCGTGCTGTTATTTTTTGTTTTTGGAGAGTGCTGGGCTCAGGCTTAGATCCTTATGTTTATGTGTCAAATACATTATCAGCTGAGCTATAGCCCACCTTGGAGTTTTAAATTTTGGTGTAGTCCAATTGATGAGAACAGCAGATAGCAAGTAGTCAGGTAGGGACAGGAGCCCAAAGCAGCAGTTCTGAGGATGCACGTGCTGGAGCTGAGAAGAGAGTTCTGGATTCTCTTCCCTTAATATCTCCTAAACAAATACCTCTGCCTAAGGCCCCACTTGACATCATGTGACTGAGACAGAGAGGGGCACCTGGACACCTGGTTTGACAAACTAGACTGACCAGCTCCTCTCCTCCCATAGTTCACCCAAGATCTTGGCATAACTCCTTGGAGAAAATTCCAGACCAGCAGCTAGGTGTATCCTATTTCCTAGGACCCTTACCTCTGTACAGAAACTTGGAGACCCTCTCTTACCTTTGAACATAATAAGACTCTCTGAAATATATCCTTTGAATTCACAAGTCAAGAACCCCTGGTGTGGTTTAGCAGCTCTTGAGTTCCTTGAAGCTTAGCTCCCCGAGAAAGGAAGGAACCCACCCACCCACCCACCCACTTACCCACTCAGCCAGTGTTCTGGTATCACAATGTGTGAGTCAGCTTTCCCATACTGTAAGAAACATCAGGGATAAATCTTGTGCTGGGGAGAAAAGAGTGATTTGGCTTTATAGGTTAGAAGTAAGTTGGTGTGATTTGAATTGCATGTCTCCCATGGTCTTGGACACATGAATACTTGGTCCCCACCTGGTGGCACTGTTTGGAGTGACTTAGGAGGTGTGGCCGTGCTGGAGAAAGTCTGTCTAGGCTTTGAGGTTCCAAAACCTGAGCCATTCTCCGTTGGCTCTCTTTGCTTCTTGCTTGCTGTTTAAGATGTGAGCTCTCAGCCATTTCTGCCATCCTGCCTGTTAGTTTCACACGTGAGAGCAAGTACACACTAACAAGGCTACACACTAGAGTTTATTTAAGAGAGGATTCCCAGGCGGGTGAAGAAGCAGAGGAGCAGGACAGAAGTCAGGGGACAGAGAAAAAAGGACCGGAGCACATGCTCACAGTCGCGTTTAAGGGAAGGGGCGTGCACGGGTATGCATCATGGGTCCACGGAGGTGCTTCCTGGTCCAGCCATGGTCCAGGGAGGTGCTTTTATACACAGTGCTGCAGGGTTTACGCAGCCACGCCCACAGGCGTGCCTCAGTACAAGGTGCATCCCACCTGGGCCAGAGTTGGGCCACCTACGTGGAATGCCAGGAATCCTTACATTGCCTACTTGCTATCATATGTCCCCACGGTGATGGTAAAAGATTTTTACCATTTTAAAACTATAAACCCTTTCTTCTTTAAGTTGCTTTGGTCATGGTGTTTAAGCTGATTTGTTGCTTTTGGCCTGTGGTGAAGTAGCACAACCTGGTGTGAGTCTTTGAGAAAGCTTTCTGGCTCGGACTTTTCTGCCTAGCTGCATGCTTCAGACCTGCTCACATCTCTGCTGCCGCTTAACCCCAAGTAATCACACAAAGGCTTATATTCATTTCATGCTGCTTGGCCTATAGCTCAGGTATGTTGCTAGCTAGCTCTCTCATCTTAACTCAACCCATTTCTATGAATCTGTTCAGCCATGTGGCTCGGTACCTTTTCTCAGAGCAGCATTTTGACTTCTTTCCTCTGTGTCTGCTGGTGCCTCTCTCTGATTCTTCCTCTTCCCAGAGTTTTCTTAGTCTGGTAGCCCTGCCTATACTTCTTGTCTACCTTCTGACCAGTAAGTGTTTTATTAAACCAATAAGGACAAATATGCACAATGTACCAGAACATAATCTCACAACAGGTCCTGATATGGTTGTTGAGGTAGGATGCTGTGAGATGGATCCTTCTGTATGCTATGAGTATGCATCACACTCATTGGTTAATAATAAAGCTATTTGACCTATAGTAAAGCAGGATAAAGTTAGGCAGGACAATCAAACTGAGAACTGGGATGGAAAAGAGAGCAGTTGGGAGGCATGCCAGCGAACCACCTAAGAAACAAGATGCCAGAGGACTAGTGAAGTCATGGGCCATGTAGCAATACATAGATAAATAGAAATTGGTTAATTTGAAAGTAAGAGCTAGTTAATAATAAGCTTAAGCTATTGACTGTGCACTTTGTAATTAATATAAGCTTTTGTATATTTATTTGACAGAAAAACTCCACCTCCATTTACACAATCTTGATTCCTATGGCTATGTAAGACTTCAAGACTTCAAATTAGGTTCAGAAATTCTTTTCTTTCTTTCCTTTTTATTTTTTTTTAAATTATGTTGCCCTGGCTACCCTAGAACTCACTTATGTAGACCAGTAGACTACTCACAGATATCTGTTTGCTTCTGCCTTCTGAGTGTCAGAGTTAAAGGCATGCACTGCTGAGCCTGGCTAGGTACAACAATTCTTAACATTATATTCCCCTTTCAAATTTATTCCTGTCACCTTAGTTCTTTTGTCTTTACCTGTATACTTTGGAACATATTTGTCCATACCTTTAAAAGTTCTTGATGAGACTTGATAGGAGCTGCATTGGTTCAGGGCTGCTGCAATGGCACAGTGGATAAGAACACTATTTGCTATGTAAACATGGGGACCTAAGTTCAAATCTTGAGCACTCATGACATTCTGGGTTTGGCCATGAACTCTTTTAGGGTTAGGTTATCTGATCATCAGCTATACTTTTCCTTCTCTTCCCCCTCCTATCTCCTGAGAGACCAGAGAGGCTAGCTTGGCTTCCAGCCTTAGCCCACCAGCCAACCACCCCAGTAGCTTGCTGGCTGCTAGTCAAGTTCTAGGCTCAGCAAGACATGTTGTCTCAAAAGAATATAGTAAACAGTGCTATAGCAGGACACTGACCAAATCTTCTGTCCTCCATACACATGAGGATGGGCACATGCTCTTGTATGGGAATGGTGAGAGAGAGAGAGACAGAGAGAGAGAGAGACAGAGACAGAGACAGACAGAGAGAGAGAGAGAGATTCACCTCTCATGTGCAAACAAATAAAACACTGTATGTCATCTATAAGAGAGTTGGTATTTTACTAAATGTATCACTCTATCCATGAACATTGTATGTTTACCCTTTTATCTCGGTATTTTTTTAAACCATTATTTCAGCAAGGCCCTTGTTTCAGTAGAGTTGCATTTATTTTTATTATCTTTACAACTGAAAGTCTACTGTATTTTAGGTTGTAATTTCTATGGGTTCATTGCCAGTTGATAGCAATATTGTTAGTGTTGTATTTTTGCAACTATAATAAAATTACATGCTTGTTTAGGATTTGTTTTTGAGATTCTATGAGCTTTTCTATGTATGCAGTTATGTCCTATGCAAACAAGCATCTTTATCTCTTTTATTCTTCCTCATTGATATGCATGTTCCCTTCAATTCCCTCCCCTCTGCTGAGATGCATAGGTCAGAAGTACCAGAATGATGAGTGACCATCTCTGTCTTAGGAGATATTCCATGTCAAGTTAGCTGATGAATTTCTTTATTATCCAGGTGAGAAGTTTCTCTTTGCTTTCATATTTTTTAATTGAAAGTGATATAGATTTTGACAAGTGTTTTTGCTTGTTTGTTTTTTTATTAGAAGCTAATATATAATTATGTTCCCCTCTTAGTCTGTCTGTTAGTGTACTGAATTACAATGATCTATTTTCAATTGCATGCCTGGAATAAGTTCTACTTGATTGTGATGTATAATTGCTTTGAAACTTATTGCTGAGGATGTGTGTGTGTGTGTATGTGTGTGTGTGTGTGTGTGTGTGTGTGTGTGTGTGTGTGTGTGTGACTTAGTGGTTACAGGACTTGCTGTGTAAGTATGAGGTTCTGAGTTTGGATCCCCAGACCTCCTGTAGAAATCAGGTTTAGTGATACATGCCTATAATCCCAGTGCAGAGGGTATAGAGACAAGTAGGTCCTGGGGCTCAATTGCTATCCTGCTCTAGGTGAGTTCTATGTCCAGTAAGAGACTTAATAAAGAATTAATAAAGTTAAGAGTCATGGTACAAGCCTTTAATCCTAGCAATTGGGAGGCAGAAGCAGTTGGATCCAGTGAGGTCAAGGCCATCCTGGTTTACATAGTGAGTTCCAGGCCAGCCAGGGGTAGATAGTAAAACCCTGTCATCATCATCAACATCATCATCATTATAATAATAATAATGGGGAGGGGAATGCAGGATATCTCTCCACATGTATACACATAGAAATGTATTGCTAAACTAATTATCAAATATTATGTAAGGATTTTATACCTTTGTTCATGAGGACATTAGATTGTACTTTTCTTTGGTCATTTTTTTTTTTTATAAAAAAATTACATTTCTGTGTGTATGTGTTTGAGAGAGAGAGAGAGAGAGAGAGAGAGAGAGAGAGAGAGAGAGAGAGAGACAGAGAGAGACAGAGAGAGACAGAGAGACAGAGACAGAGAGACAGAGAGGGGCAGAGAGACAGAGACAGACAGAGACAGAGAGAGATAACAACTTGTGAGACTTGGTTCCTTCCTACTACCATGTGGGTTCCTATGATCAAAATCATGCCACCAGTCTTTACAGCAAGTGGCCTTAAGTACTAAGCCATCTTACCAGCCCTCTATAGTATTTCTTGATGCCCACAAGGCATTAGTTCCAGGACCTTCATAAATACTGTATCCAGCAATTCCTAGTCTTTGGTAACTTCAGCTCTAGGGAGCATAATGTCTCTGTCTCCTGTGGACACTGTACTTATGTACACATACCACTCATACATGCATATACACAATTATAAAAATTAACTTTTTTTGATACAGGGTCTTACTATGTAGCCCTAGCCAGAACACTCTATCTAGATTAGGCTGGCCTCAAACTTATAGAGATCTTCCTGTCTTTGCCTCCCAACTGCTGGGATTAAAGTCATGTGTACCATCATGCCCAGCTTAAATAAATCTCAAAGACTTGGGTTTGATTGAAACTATAGTCATGAAATTGCTGATATGGAAGGCTGACAGCTCTCTCTATATCTTAATTTGGTTTCTGAGTAATATTGGATTTTTGTATGCCTCTATGTGTGGGTGTGCTTTTCCATGAGCAAATATGAGGGAGCCAGAGAATAACTCCAGATGTTTCCCTATGTTTTTCTCTATAGTACTGCTTTGAGACAGTAATTTCTGAGTGATGTGCAGGATCCCACTTGGAAAGTTGGTTGGCTTTCAGGGGCTTTTTTTTTTTTGTAAACTTTATTTATTTATTTGCCTTGGTGTTTGCCTGGAACTGGAACTACAGACAGTTGTTAGCTGCCATGTGGGTGCTGGGAATCAAACCCGGGTCCTCTGGAAGAGCAGACGGTGCTCTTAACCGCTGAGCCATCTCTCCAGCCCCTGGCTTTCAGGGTCTTGAGCCCCACCTGTCTGTCTCCTTGTGCTGAGGCTACTGTCACAGACAACCATGATCAATTTTTGGCAGATGCTAGAAATTCAAACATAGGTCATAATGCTTGCAAAGCATATGCCCTTCTTACCCCTGAGATTATCTTCCCAGCCCTGCAAGACTGGCTTTATAAAAAGGATCAAAAAAATTTAAGAATGTAATGTGAGATTCTAGCTGCTTCTCAGGTCATGGCAGCTTTTTCCATCTCTCAGATACCAACAGAAGCCTTACAGAGACTGGCTGTTATCTCTAGCTGACAGACTTGTCACTGTCAGGATCTCTCACTTGGGGAAGTGAGCTAAAGTACAAAGGATTGTTGGTGGCCACACAACCTGATCCACCTCCTTCCTTGCCTCTTGCCTGGAAATCAGAGAGCCTGGCCACTGCTTTGTGCAGCCAAGGCTCCTCCATTCTCAAAAGGGTATGAGAAGAGGCTCCCATTTCTACTGTGGGGTCCCAATGTCCTCTCTTCAGAGGCCCTGTCTTGTCTGCTTTTGGTACAGGGGATCTGAACTCTCTTTAGAATCCTGTCATGCTGTTGTCTATCTATCTGTTCATGGCAGTAATAACTCTTAAAATAAACTCATTTGCCTCAAGAACCTATCTCGATACGCCATGGCATGCACTCCCAAAACCTTTCAAACACCATCCTGTTTTTCTGTTTTTTTTGGAAAAGACTCTGTAGAATTGGTGTTCATTATTCTTTAAGTATTTGATAGAATTCCCCAGTGAAGCCATCTGGGTCTACAAAATCGTTTTGGTTTGGTTTGGTTCTTTTAATTTTTATTTTTATTTTTATTTTTTTACAGAGGGGGACTTTTTAAATAATAAATGCAATTGCTTCATAAAATTAAATAATTTATTTCATACCAAAGGAGCATTTTGAGAAAGTGTTCTTTTTCTTTTTTATTATGATTATGAATAAAGTCATATTTTTTCTCCATGTATACCCTTGTTCAAACTCCTTTTCCCCTGACATCCCTTCCAGTCACTCTCTCTTCTCCACATCACTTTATCTCCTCCCCAGCAAGGGCAGGAGGTCCCAAGATCCCAATGTGGCTTAGTTCAGCATCCACTCCAGACAGATCTGCTTTTCTCACCCCAACATCAAGACTGGGTTAAGTGTTCCTCTGGAGGGAGTGGGCTCCATGGTGCCAGTCCAAGGTGTTTCAAATCTCAAGCTGTTCAATGGTTATGGTTTGCAGATTAGACATGCTTGGCTTTTTCCTTTTTTGTTTAAAGTATACTAATGAGTGAGTACATCCCTTGCTTATTTTCTGGGTTTGTGATACCTTGCTCAGGAGGATATTCTCCAAATCCATCCATTTGCCTACATATTTTAGGATATTATGTTTTCTCACAGCTGAGTAGTACTTCATTGTGTAGATGTACCATAGTTTGTTAATCCACTCTTCAGTTGAGGGGCATCTAGGTTGTTTCCAGGTTCTTGCTGTTATGAATAATGCTGCTATAAACATAGCTGAGCTAATTCCTTTGGAGTACGAATGTACATTTTAGGATATATGCCCAGTAGTGGTATTGCTGGATCCTTGGGTAGATGGATTCCCAGTTTTGTGAGAAGCCACCATACTGCAATCCAGAGTGGCTGAACAAGCTTACACTCCCTCCATCAAAGGAGGAGTGTTCCCCATGCTCTGCAACCTCTCCAGCATAGGCTGTCATCTGTGTCTTTTATCTTAGCCAATCTGACAGGTGTAAGGTGATATCTCAGAGTTGTTTTGATTTGCATTTCTCTGATGGCTAAAGATGTTGAACACTTTTTCAAGTGCCTTTCAGTTATTTGTAAATCTTCTGTTGAGAATTCCCTTTTTAGTTCTGAACCCCATTTTTTTGATTGGGTTATTCAAGGTTTTGGGCTCTAGTTTCTTGAGTTCTCTATATATTTTAGAGATCAGCCCTCTGTAACTTGTTGGGTTGGTGAAAATCTTTTCTCATTCTGTAGGCTATCATTTTGTCGTATTCGCTGTGTCCTTGGCTTTACAGAAGCTTCTCAGTTTCAGGAGGTCTCACATATTGATTATTGTTCTTAATGTCTGTGCTAGTGTTGTTATATTTAGGAAGTGGTCACCTGTGCCAATTTGTTGGAGGGTATTTCCCACGTTCTTTTCTATTGGGTTCAGTGTGGCAGGATTTATGTTGAGGTCTTTGATGCACATGGATTTGAGTTTTGTGCAGGGTGATAGGCTTGGATCTATTTGCATTTTTTTCTACACACTACCATCCAGCTATGCCAACACCATTTGTTAAAAATACTATCTTTTTTCCATTGAATATTTTGGGCCTCTTTCTCAAACATCAGGTGTTCATAGGTTTGGGTTAATGTCCAGATCCTCAATTTGATTCCATTGATCTACAAGTCTGTTTTTATGACAGTACCAGGCTGTTTTAATTACTGTAGCTCTATAGTATAACTTGAAGTTGGGGATAGTGATGCCTCCTGAGGTTCTTTTGTTGAGCAAAATTGTTTTGGTAATCCTGGCTTTCCTGTTATTCCAAATGAAGTTGAGTACTGTTCTTTCAAGGTCTGTAAAATATTATGTTGGGATTTTGATGGAAAGTGTATTGAATCTGTAGATTGCTTTTGGTAGAATTTCCATTTTTACTATGTTGATCCAACCTATCCAGGAACATGGGAGATCTTTCCATTTTCTCATATCCCCTTCAATTTTTTTCTTCAGTGATTTAAAGTTTTTGTCAAATAGATCTTTTACTTCTTTGGTTATATTACTCCAAGATATTTAATGCTATTTGCAGCTATTATAAAGGGTAGTGTTTCCCTTATTTCTTTTTCAGCCCTTTTATGTTTAGTGTATAGGAGGGCTACTGATTTCTTTGAGTTAATCTTGTATCCTGCTACATTACTGAAGATGTTTATCAGCCGTAGAAGTTCCCTGGTAGAATTTTGTGGGTCACTTATGTATACAATCATATCACCTGCAGATAGAGATAGTTTCACTTCTTTTCCAATTTGTATCCCCTTCATCTCCTTTTGTTCTCTTATTGCTTTAGCTAAAACTTCGAGAACTATATTGAATAGATAAGGGGAGAGAGGACATCCTTGTTTAGTTCCTGATTTTAGTGGAATTGCTTTGAGTTTTTCTCTATTACGTTTTATGTTGGCTGTCAGCTTCTTGTAAATTGCCTTTACTATATTTAGATATTTTCCCTGTATTCCTGATCTCTCCAGGACTTTTATCATAAAGGAGTGTTGAATTTTGTCAAAGGCTTTTTCAGCATCTAAGGAAATAATCATGTTTTTTTTTCCTTCAGTTTGTTTATATGATGGATTCATTTATGGTTTTTTTGTATGTTGAACCATCCCTGCATTTCTGGGATGAAGCCTACTTGATCATGGTGGATGAGACTGTTTATATGTTGTTGTATATGGTTTGCCAGAATTTTGTTGAGAATTTTAGCATAATATTCACAAGGGAAATTGGTCTTTAATTCTTCTTCTTTGTTGTGTTTTTGAGTGGCTTGGGTATCAGGGTGATTGTAGCCTCATAAAAAGAGTTCAGAAATGTTCCTTCAGTTTCTACTGTGTGAAACAATTTGAAGAGTAATGACAGTAATTCTTCTTTGAATGTCTGGTAGAATTCTGCACTGAAACTATCTGGACCTGGGTTTTTTTTTTTCCCCCTTGGGCGGCTTTTAATGACAGCTTCAATTTTTTTTTTTAGGGTTATAGGTGTGTTTAGGTAATTAATCTGATCTTCATTTAATTTTGGTGAATGGTTCTTGTCCAAAAAGCTGACCATTTCTTCTAGGTTTTCCATTTTTGTGGTTTATAGATTTTCCAAGTATGACCTAATAATTCTCTGAATTTTCTGGGCATCTGTTGTTATATCCCCCTTTTTATTTCTGATTTTGTTGATTTGGATACTCTCTGCTTTTTGTTTAGTTTGGATAAGGGTTTATCTATCTTGTTGACTTTCTCAAACAACCAGCTCTTTGATTCATTGATTCTTTGTATAGTTCTTTTTGTTTCAAATTTATTGATTTCAGCTCTAAGTTTGATTATTTCCTGCCATCTACACCTTCTATGTGAGTTTGCTTCTAATTGTTCTAAGGATTTCAGTGATACTGTTAGTTCTCTAGTGTGGGATTTCTCTAGATTTTTTATAGAGGCATCTAGTGCTATGAATTTTCCTCTTAAGACTGCTTTCATTGTGCTCTACAAGTTTGGGTATAATGTGGATTCATTTTCATTAAATTCTAAGAATACTTTGATTTCTTTTTTAATTTCTTCCTTGACCCAGAGGTAGTTCAGCTGAGTGATGTTTAGTTTCCATGAGCTGGTAGGCTTTCTGTGATTTTTGATATTGTTGAACTCTATTTTTAGGCCATGGTGGTCCAATATGATACAAGGGATTATTTCCACATTTTGTATGTATTAATATATATTTTATGTAGTCAATTTTAGAGAAAGTTCCATGTGGTGCTGAGAAATATGTATATTCCTTTCCGTTTGGGTAGAAACTTCTGTAAATATCTATTAAATCCATTTGCATCATAACCTCTATTAGACTCCTTATTTCTCTGTTGAGTCTTTGTCTGGTTGACCTATCCAAGGATGAAAGTGAGGTATTGAAGTCTCCCACTACTAGGGTGTGAGAATTGATGTGGGATTTTAGCTTTAGTAGTGTTTCTTTTACACAGATAGGTGCCCTTATATTAGGGGCATAAATATTCAGGATTGAAATCTCCTCTTGACCAATTTTCCTTAGATGAGTAAGTAATGTCCATCTTGGTCTCTTTTAATTGATTTTAGTTTGAAATCTACTTTGTTCAATATTAGGATGGCAATCCCAGCTTGTTTCTTAGGGCCATTTGATTGTAAAATCTTTTCCCAACCCTTTACTCCGAGCTTGTGTCTGTCTTTAAGGATGAGGTGTTTTTCTCGTATGCAGCAGAAGGATGGCTTCTGTTTTCGTATCCATCTTGTTAGTGTATGACGTTTTATAGGTGAATTGAGTCCATTGATATTAAGGGATATTAGTGACCACTGATTGATATTTCCTGTTATTTTTGGTGGTAGCTTGTATGTATTTTCTTTCTCTGTGCTTTTATTCTGTGGGGTTATTGATTGTTTGTGGTTTCATGAGTGTATCTGGGATCCTTAGGTTGGAATTTTCCCTCTAATGCTTTCTGGAGGGCTGGATTTGTAGATAGGTATTGTTTCAGCCTGCCTTTGTCATGGAATATCTTGTTTACTCAATCTATGGTGATTGATAGTTTTGCAGGGTATAGTAGTCTAGGTTGGTAGCCATGCTCTTTTAGTGTCTGTATAACTTCTGAACAAGACTTTGCTTTCATTGTTTTCATTGAATAGTCAGGAGTTATTCTGATAGGTCTGCCTTTGTAGGTAAGTTGGCCCTTTTCTTTTGCAGCTCTTAAATTTTTTTTTCTTTGTTCTGTATTTCTTTGTTCTGTGTTTTGTGGCTTGATTACTATGTGGTTAGTAAACTTTTTTGGGGGGGTCAAATCTATTTGGTGTTCTGTAAGCTTCTTGTATCTTTATAGGCATTTCCTTCTTTAAGTTAGGAAAGTTTTCTTCTATGATTTTATTGAATACATTGTCTTTGTCTTTGAACCGGTATTCTTCTCCTTCTTCTATTCCTATTATTCTCAGGTTAGGTGTTTTCATGGTGTCCCAAATTTCCTGAATGTTTTGTGGTTTTTTTTTTTTTGGTTTAATATTTTTTTTGACTGATGAATCTATTTCTGCTACTGAGTCTTCTACTCCAGAGATTCTCTCTTCCATCTCTTGGATTCTGTTGGTTATACTTGTATCTATAGTTCCAGGTCTTTTCTTTAGATTTTCTATTTCCATCTTTGCCTCATTTTGTGCCTTTTTTATTGTTTCTATTTTAATTTTTAGTTCCTTGAATGTGGTTTTCATTTTTTGGTTTTCCTTTTCTTGGTTCTCTTTGAAGAATTTGTTCATCTCTTCCAATTTTTTTTGTTTGTATTTTCTTCTATTTCTTTAAGGGAATTTTTTATATCCTCTTTAAATGTTTCAATAATCTTCATAAAGGTGTTTTTGCTGTTGTTTCCTTCTGTTTTCTCTTCATTGGTCTGTTCAGGTCTTATAGCTGTAGATCCACTAGTTTCTTCTTGTATTGCCTTGTTGTTCTTTATATTGTTATATGCATTTTTGCACTGGCATCTGCCCATGGCTTCAGTGGTTCACAACTAGTCAGCTCCTAGTCAGTGGCGGCAAGAGGGCTTGTGTGTCTCCTGTCTCCTCTGAACAAGGGATCTGCTTGATCTCTGACTCTGCTCTGGACAGGGGTCTAAATTTCAAGCCTGAGTCCTTCTCTGATGACACAGTTTGCCCAGAAGGCCGGGCCCAGCCATGCAAGGTCCCTTCTTTTAGGAGTCACTGGAGGAGCCCCTCACAGCTAAAGCCTAGCACCTGTCTGCTAGGGAGAGTCTGATATCAAACCCTAGGGTTTGACCCCAGTTCTAGAGATAAATTCTCCAGATGGGAGACCCAAGTGCCAGAATCTGCTCACCTCTGACTCTGCTCTGTACAGGGCATGTTTGGTTTCTTAACTGTGGCCTATGGGTCCCCCTCCTGAACACTCAAATGACAAAACTTTGTGGGATTTTCACCTCTGTGTTCAAGGCAATTAGGTCATCTACCATCACACAGCCAAGTCTCAAATACTAAGGACTCTGTGGTGGTTTGAATAGCTGTGGCACTCATGTTTGAATGCTTGGTCCATAGGGAGTGTCACTACTAGGAGGTGTGGCCTTGTGGGAGTAGGTGTGGCCTTGTTGTATCATAGTGAGGGTGGACTTTGAGGTCTCATATGCTAAGGCTACACTCAGTGTGGGATACAGAGTCACTTTTGCTGCCTATGAATCAAGATGTAGGACTCTCAGTTCCTTCGCCAGCATGTCTGCCCACATACCACCATGTCCTGCCATGATGATAATGAACTAAACCTTTGCTTTTCATTTTTTTAAATTTTATTTATTTGCCTTGGTGTTTGCCTGGAACTGGAACTACAGACAGTTGTTAGCTGCCATGTGGGTGCTGGGAATTGAACCCGGGTCCTCTGGAAGAGCAGACGGTGCTCTTAACCACTGAGCCATTTCTCCAGCCCCTTGAACTAAACCTTTAAACTATAAGCCAACTCTAATGAAATATTTTCCTTTATCAGAGTTGTCATGGTCATGGTGTCTTGTCACAACAATGAAAACCCTAAGACAGACTCAAAGCGAAAAGAACAGAATTTTGGAGTAAGTCATTATATGTTTGTCTCCTGTCCAAATTGACAGGACGATTTGCTAATTGAGCTTTTCAGAGTTCAGGGGGCCTGCATGAGGAAGAGGGCATGTCTGTGGGACGTTGAATTAAGTGTTCCTGAACAGTTATGTTCACAGAAGCTGGAATGGCACAGTGAAGGGGCTGGGTGAGGTGGGAATGACAAAATACCCTAGAGAAAAACAACCTCATAATGAGTAACATGTGAAAGAAGCAAAAGGCAGGACACATCCATTTCCCCAGCTGGACTATGAGCTCTGTGTGTGTGTGTGTGTGTGTGTGTGTGTGTGTGTGTGTGTTTGCTGCCTGCACATGAAAAGTCTGCATTACTCAAATATGGGAGGGTAGATATTGTGGAAATGCCCTACCAAGGGTTATGCAGCTGGCAGCCCAAGCCTTCCTCCTCATGGCTTAGGTTTTCATCCTCAGGTCACCGGTCCATTCCCATCATCAGGACTGCTTTCTCTTCTGTGAATGATCTATTTATACTTCTAACTGTGTGTCTGTGACATGACTCTTTGCTCTGGAACACAGGAGGCAAGGTATTTCAGCACCCCAGGGTAGCCTCAGGAGTGTTGCTGGACTCTGATCCTTCCTACCAACAGTGCTGAGGTGGTAACACCAGAGTTGCTAAGTCAAGCCAGGTCCTGGCAGCAAAATTAGCAAGCCAATTAAACAAACAAGCCAGAACAGAGCAGAGAGAGGAGATTTATTCAATGTGGCCATGTTGAGAAGGAGAACTAAGAGGCCTAAAGACCCCTATACCCCCAAAGTCCATCAGGGTCCTGACATGAGGTTTAGGTTTAAGAGGTATATGCATAACTAAGCAGACCTTGTGAAAGCATGACCCTGCCCAGCATTATTCCCCGGGCTCACTCTCGCCTTTGAGGTGGGCTGAAAAATTGTCACACTAGATACAGTTTCATTTTAGTGGTCAAGCTTCCTCTCTGTCTGACTCCAGACTTTTTTCTCTAATATGACATTCCTAGGAAATTCCAGTATCTTGAGATCCACTGTACATCTCTCTTTGTCTCCGATAGCCAGAGGAGGGGGTACCAGTATCCCTAGAATATCTTGTCATCCTTTACAGGACAGTTACCTGGAGACAGTAATTCAGTCTATGTAGTGGTTGTTTTGCTCTTTTAGGGGGGTCTGCCACCCACTTCTCAAATAAATCACACTGAAAGCTTATTCTTAATTATAAATGTCTGGCCTTACCTTGGCTTGTTGCTAGTCAACTTTTCTTAACTTTAAATGATCTCATCTACCTTTTGTCTCTGGGCCTTTCCTTTTCTTACTTCTGTGTATCTTTCTTTTTTACTTCATTGCTGGTTGTATCGTTGGGTAGCTGGCCCCTTGTGCTCTCCTCTCCTTGTTCTCTTGCTCTTTTTTTTCTTTTCCTGTTTATTTTCTCTGCCTGCCAGCCCCACCTATCCTTTCTCCTGCCTTGCTATTGACCATTCAGTTCTTTATTAGATCATCAGGTGTTTTAGACAGGCACAGTAACACAGTGTCACAGAATTAAACAAATGCAACATTAAAAAATGCAACACTTCTTTGCATCATTAAAGCAAATGTTCCACAACATAAACAAATGTAACATACCTTAAAATAATGTTCTACAAGAAGCCTGAGTGTTAGGTTGGAGACATTTTCTCAATTGAGTTTTTCTCTTTCCAGATGAGTCTAGCCTATGCCAAGTTAATAAATAAATAAGTAAACTGACCACTACACAAGAAATCTCCAGGGCAGGCAGGCTAGTGAGATTAACTATATCAGTAAGCTCTGGGTTTGATTGAGAGTGTCTGCTTCAAAGTATAAAGTGGAAGAGCAATTCAGGAAGATACATGACATTGACCTTGGGTCTCTGCAAGTATACACACATCTTTGTGAGCACATGCATGTGTGCCCATGTGAACACATCACACACATTCACAGATGAAAAACAGAATCATACTATACACATGTGCAGTATACTCCACTCACTAATGGTAGAATGTTACTTGGCCATGAAAAACAACAAAATTTGTAAGAATACACATGAGACTAGAAGAACATTACCTTTTAAAAAATAATTTATATTTATGCCTGCCTGTATGTTTATGTACCATGCATGTGCAATGCTGTTGAAGGCAGAAGAGGGTGTCTGATCTCCTGGAACTTGAGATACAGGCAGTTGTAAGCTGCCATGTGGGTCCTCTGGGGTAATCTGAAAGAACAGCCAGTGTTCTTAACCACTGAGCCATCTCAGCAGCCATGGAGGACACATCTTAAGTAAAATAAGCCAGACACAGAAGAATAGCATTCTGTCATCTTACTATAGTGGAAGTTGAAGAGTTGGTTTCATGGACATGACAAACAGAACTGTGATAACCAAAGATTGGGATGAGTTGGGAGAGGCCAGGGACAGGGACAGGTTGGTGGCTAGCAGGTACAAAGTGACAGAGGGTGAATGGAAAAAAATGATATGAGGACATGACTACTCCTAACGTATGGAGAAAATATCTATTGTCGATATAAGGGAGAAAGCCAGCAGAGAAGAGTCCAGGCTGAACAGGACCAGCAGACTAAACTGGACCATGAGAAGAGGAGGGGAGAGAGCAAGAGAGACTTGCTGATGTCATGTAGGGTCAAGGCTGGGGGAAAGGAGCAGAAATCCAGCCCTTGTGAGGGAAAGGTGTAGGGTAGGGGTGGGGTGAGACGTGCTGGGAATAGTGAGCAAGGAGAGGTGGCCAGAGTCAGCCTGGGTACGTTAGTAAGCACCTCAGTCACTCATTTGTTCAGGGTTTCTGAGACCTGACAGAGGAGACATGCTGTGATGCTGGTTAATAATTTACTGTAAATTTCAAAAAAGCCAGAAGAGAGGGTTTTTAATGTTTCTAGTGCAAAAATGACAATTGGGGTTGGTGCTGTAATTCAGTGGGTAGAGTGCTCAGTGGGCAGAGTGCTCAGTGGGTAGAGTGCTCAGTGGGTAGA